>JBBPLW010000014.1:107176-176979 GCA_038089995.1 Tylopilus balloui | reverse complement strand
GAGGGACCTATATCTGGTATTTCAAATCCATGCAATCAAGCTATCAAAGCGTGGCCTCTAGTTCTCGACGCGATGACCGGATAAATGTTCCGGGACGGCAATCGAGTGGGGCGAGCAAGCACGATTTCCGGTGAACAAGTACATATGAGAGAAGATCGATAACGGGCTGACGGTAAGGGCGGGAACCGGTGGTCGTGGAAATGTGTTATAATAGAGTTCATGTCGTCGCTGCCAAGACCGTGCGTGGGATAGCCAGCTGATTCACGAACTGCGAGGATGACTGGCGGTGAACTTGTGCTTTATTCCGACGAGGAAGAGACGGGTCCGAGTGCAGCGGGAGGGCGTGCGTGACGGCAGAGTCACGATGGAGCGTGCATCGACCGATTGGTCGCTCCGAGGCGCCTCGACACGGCGCGGGTCGCGCCATTTACTGTTCTGCGGACATGCCACCGCGGAAGTATTCCGTGCAGTGGCGAGGGGGGTCTCGGAGGGGGTCGCAGCGAGGGTGGATCGAGGAGAGAGATCCGAGATCCATTTGTGGAACACAGCCTGCGAGGACCCCGGGAAGTGCTGTTGTGTAGCAGGCAGACGAATAGAAAAAGAAAGGAGAAGAGTTGGCCGAGCTGCGTTCAGCTCTGTCTCTCGTCTCCTCCCCAATGACGACCTCCATCCTTCTCCGTCCCCCCCCCTCCTCCTCTCCGGGACCGTCGCCTTCCCCCTCCCCCTCCCCCGTATCCACTCCCCTCCCCGGCCTCCAGACCGATCTCTCCTCCTCCTCCTCGTCCACTTCCAGCTCATATCTCGACCTACACCGCGCCGCATCTGCGTGTTCCACTCGTCGCATTCGCTTCGCCCCCCTCCCCGAACCAAACAGGGACCTCCTCGTCCCCCACGACTCCTTGTGCGGTGACCCGCAGTCAGACACAAAACCCGCCGCGCAGCCAAGCTCACCCCAAGAGGACCTCCATGATAGCTCCCTCGCCCTCTCCCCCTCCATTTCCCCCGACTCTACCCCCTCCAGTACGCGCTCGACACCCACCATCCGCCTATCTCCCAACGCTCCCTCAAAGAACACGCAAAAGTCAGGTCTCAAGCTTCTCCGTCCTTTTGCTTTCCTCCGTCGCGCCGACTCTTCCACTTCCAACCGATCCCCTCCCACGCACTCTGCATCTCTCCCTGGTTCACGTAACTCCTCTATCTCTTCTCTCACCCCTTACTCCAGCTCCGTACCCAACTCCCCGTCCTTCCAGTCAGTGAAGCTCCCCCGCATCTCCGAGGATATCCTTTCTCTTGGTCGAATATCACTCTTCCGCGCCCGCTCGGGATCATCAAGTAGTTCTCGCTTTCCCCGCACATCATCTCCTCCTCCAAGGCGTTCGGATCCTTCTAAATCCCTCCACCGCTCCGCCTCTACCGGTTCAAGTCCAGTTGTAAAACCGTTCAACGGAAGACGTGATTGGGGGGAAGGTTCTTCCCAGTCGCGCGATACTGCTGCCATAGCAGGATCGGGCCCAAAGAGGCGTCGCGCATCTTCCTCGGCATTGACGCCTGGCGCTGGAGGTGGTCGACATACCACATCTGTCAAAATGTCTTCCAATGACTCGGTCGTTCGTCCGAGCACTGCACCAAGTTCACCCTTTGCACCCCCGCGAAAGCACGTCAAGATGCTGAATGGCAGAGTATATGGTGCAAAGAGATATGCTGGTAAGTATACACGTCTTGCTCATGTTTCATCGATTCAAAGTGCCAATGATAGCTCAAACACTTGCCAATCCTTTTGCCAACGTTCGCGATGAACCCGAGTTCGTCGAGTGGGGTTACGGTGGGATGGGTAGTGTGCAGGCCTCGGCCGGTATTGGAAGCGACATATGGAGAGGGTTACAGCGGAGTGAACGCGGTGGTGCGTTACTTGCGGGTTCTTCTTTTGATCCGTCTTCCGCACCAGCTGCTCGAACTGCAGGAACTATCACTGTTGGTGGCGGCAGGGGTAGTGGAACACATCCAACTTCACCGATCGCCCGCCGGAAAATGTCAGAGAATGTCCCCGAGTGTGGCATGGGTAATGTCGGTGTTGGCGAGTCGGGTGAAGATGATGGCAGCGGCATGACATGGCTCAAGAGACGTCGCGCAGAGAGGGAAGCGAAAGCACGTTCAGAGCAAGAAGCCAAGGACCTCGAAAGGAAGACGCAAGAAAAGAGAAAGAGCGGTGACTCGACGATGGAAACGAGCATGTATGAATCTACCGCGTCCACTGCCACCTCGTTGACTGCTTGCACATCCACTGCATCTACGGACTTGACGACGCCGACCACGTCCCCCCTTACCTCTAGATCTCCCAGCGTCACGGATTTGAAGTTGACGTCGTCACGCTCGGAGCCTTGTGGCCCTTATGTTGCGCCACCGTCCACCGCGACAGCAGAACAAATTTCAGAATCTGTCGCCGCTCACCGGGTCCCCGCATCCAAGGATGAGCATGAACATCACATCCTTACAGCTGTTCGGCTATCCCCTAGTATCTCGAGTTCGTCCTACAAACATGAACGAGAGCCTCTGAGCCCGGCAGACACGGAGACGAGCACGAATTCATCCGGCGAGGAGGAGCCGAGCCGGGATTTCGATGAGGAAGAGGAGCAAGATGATGTGGATGATGATGACCATGAAGTTCAGGTCAGTCGCCTTCCGTATTTACAACAGCGTATAAACACCTTTCCCATAGGATGTCAGGAGGAAGACTGCTCTCGGAGCCGGCGTCGAGAAAATCAGTCGACATGTAGACGTCGAGGCGCGGTAGGCGTACGAGGCATCTGCACTGCGTGTGCGCGCATGGTCGAATGGCCGTTGGGGAGTGTGTAGGGTGGAGATTGCCAAGCCCCGCTCATCACTCTTCGATGCATTTTTGACGCTGAGTCTCCACGTCTTGTTGGTTTTGAATCGGCGTGATCGACGTTGCTGACGGATCATCATGATGCCCTCGACACTACGTGGCTTCTGCTTACAGCCGGAAAATATCGTAATTTTTGTCCTCACGCTCCACGAAAACTGCTACGCTACATAGGCATTCTCTTGGACCACTGTTGCAGTGATAGTTCTCATTAAAGAGGCACTTTGCACTGAGCGTGTCTTTACGCTCCCATTATCACATCTTCAACTGCTTTCGTAGTACATACCTGAAATTTGCATCCATCCACTCCACTCATCTCTATTTTTTGTCTTCCTCCCATACGCTTTACTGAACCTTTTAATGGATTCTTATGCGACACACGCCTGGTACGTCATCCCGTTCGACAGCTATCGAGTTGTGGACTCGCATTCATCGGAGAGAATATTAGGTCTTTTCCTTCGTCGCGCGTGTGCTTCCCCCCAATTCCCCTTTTGCCACCGTTGTCGCCCAGAAAGTCAAGTCGTCTACGACAGCTATGGACTGTCGTTCATGTCCGTAACCTAAAGCCTCGCCGAGTGCGCATAGTCTACTATATTGCTGCATCGTAATGTTCCTTCAACCGTTCTGGATGCTGGGGGACAAGGTGAGGGGTGTGGCTAATGCTGAATTTTTTTGGAGTGTGTTCTACCTCATGGGCTTGCAGGCCAAGTTTCGTTAACCGTCGCCGGCTTGATATTTCTATCTTGCTCCTATGGTGTTTCACTCCCATTCTCCCCACTTAGCAACGATGTCCATCTCGTTCGGTACTTTTGCTAATAATATAGCGATAGGAGATAGTGCGAACGAGAGATAATAGCCACAAGTGCCCGCACTGGCATGCGCCATGCAACGTGGCAAGATTATGATGGAATCTGCACTGATAGCGACTCGTTGAAAAGGAAGCCAAGTTGTACATCGGATTCGACAGAGCCCAACCTGGCCGCGATGACGTCGGAAGCGCGGCCGATTAATTCCAGGCGTCGATGCCGACGCGTGGTGATATCGAGACCCCCGATATGCTGATACGGCGGCGTATCCATGCCAAGCACATCGGCGGGCCCGGTGCCCCACCAGCTAATAGGTCGTAGCGCTCGGTTGCCAGACTCGTACTAGTGGGAGTGGGAGGAGGCGGGAGGCAGAGGGCGGGTCGAAGCCGTCGTTTGTCTCCAGGCGGGCTCGTCGCCCCGCTCGCGATCAACCGCGATCCCGTCCGTTTTGGGGGCCCTCAAAAAAAAAGATACAGCACACGCGCGAGCAAACGATCATTGCAAATATCGGATCGATCTGCTGGCACACGAGGGAGGGGGAGGTGGGCCAAATGAATGGGCTTGGCCAAGTGGCAGGACAGGGCTGTGCCGACCAGAGAGGTACGCCGGTGACCGGTCGAAACGGTGGCCGGCGATCTTGGCACGCTCGCAGAAGGCTGGTGCGTGCGGGCATCATGGAAGGACGAGGGTCCCAGGATGCGCTGTGTGGTAAGGTAGGGGGTTGCGGAGCTGCACGCAATCACGAAGGAGACCCCGAGAACACCAGCACGTCATCCGTATCGAATATGCACCGCCGCATCTTGAAACGTTTCCCCCGGCTTCCTTTTACCTGAATAGCACGCATCGCTTCCCAACCGCGTAGGGCTGCGTTGGCGTGGTTAGCGAGCCCTAGCAGTCGTTCACAAGAGACGGCATCACGATGCGATCGTTGGCGAGTCTGCTGCGAAAATCTCATGCTTGCGCGGCGAGAAAGAGCTGCGTGTGACGACACGCGATGCCCACCGCCCCGCCCAAATGCCAATCTAACGTCACTTGATTACACACGGCATACGGCCCTTTTGGAGAGTTCAGGCGTTGGGACATGTGATCAAAGAGGGCGTCGTCGTGCGCAACGAAGATCAGCTACGGATTTTGAGTGTATCAGCACTGAAAAAACGTGTAGTACCAACGTCATGCTTTCCGTTGATGCTGATGATCAACACCTTGATGATAACCCCATACGTACAACGGTGAAGGATACCAGTATTGGGGAAGGGAATGGCCATCTACCTGGGTGGGACTAGGTCAGCTTCCCTGAAACCCATCCCCATATAAAGAAAGCCAATGCAAAACGGTAGGCCGAGAACAGCTTAGCTTAGGAACGGTGTCCTTTTGTCAGCCGCATCGAGCTACTCCTTGATCACCTAAAATAGCACAGCGCCAGTGGCTGACCGATACGATAGTCGATATGACCTGTGGAAGGTCGCCGAGCGCAGACGTCGCATACCGACAGCCGAGTCTTTGCGGATGCGGCTATGCTTCCTCGGACGAGAGGCGGCTCCCGGAGTCCTCCGAGGCTTCCATTCTGTCGGGAATAACAAAGGCAGCAGACGGTGACGAGGGACGGGCGATAACGTAAGTCAGAGGAAAGAGGGAGATATCCCGATTCACGTCACTGGATATAGGTTCTTCTAATGGGCAATTTCATTCTTGCCCGTGCAAAATCGTGACTGTATGGTCGTGCGCGACAGACGCTACATCGGGCGAAAACTCCCCTGGCTGCGCCCTTGGCGACTGAAGCCGACATGAGGGTAAAATCGCGGAGATGAATTGGTTTGGGGGAGGGGGGGGCCCGCCGGGAACAAGGCTCTCAGATCGAGCTTCCCAACGGTAAGTGGGCGTGCACGATCCTCAGTTCGTCATGTGCGACGTATTTCAGAGTGTCTGATGAGTCGACGAAGGACGGAGACCGTGCCAAGAAACCAACGGTTTGTAAGATCAAAGTGACCCCACTCCTCACAGGGTGAAGGACCTATGCCACCACACCATTCTCGCCCGCTTCGAGAATTCGGCGGTAGTTAGCAGCGCGCACCACCCAAGGGGTCCCGTGACGGGGTCCAACGCGTAGACTAGATACAGTGGGTTGAGATCGATCGGATCGGGTGCCAGAATTTGAGATTGCAGGGAGACAATCAATTCTAGGGTGCACGAGGCGGTCTGAAAGTGGCTGCTTGTGTGCACTATGGGGGAAGAAGTTACGGATTGATGGATTGGAGAACACGCGCCCCTTCCCTAGAGAGAACGGCGCAGGCTTGCAGGAGATGAAGGCACAGTCAACCACACGACGACTTGATCAAGCCTGACGTGGCACGCTTGCATGCTGCCAATCAAGCGAGAACCTTGGTCTCTCTCTCAAGTGGCAAATTATATTTGATCAAGTGGAGAGATAGGGTTTGTAACCAGGTGCACGCTGGATGCGTGTTGTTGGCTTCAGCATCACCCCTTTCGTCCACTCGGCGAAAACCTGCAAAGGAAAGGGCGTAAGATTCAGGGATAAAAATATCGCTCCGCGGTATTTGCTCATCTCCAGCTGTCAGGGCAGTTCATCATTCGAAGGTGTTCCCTGATCCTCACGCCGAACTTACAGGGCACGTTTCGCTTCTTTGTGGGTCATAATGTCAGTCGCGTAACGGCATAAAGGTGCCTTCGAATCCTCCTGCCAGTGGCACCATTCATACCCACGGCTTATCGTGAGCTCGAGGAAAACGCGATGCTGTTTCATGTAACTCGATCAACCGACTGGTTGATTACATTCTGGCGCTCGGTCCTTCGCGATTGATGACCATCGATATCGTACGTAGGTGGCATGCTTACCAATTGCCCAGGATGAACAGCTTCAGAACCTCTCCGATGTGCGTCCCCCGACGACTTATGTTTGAGGGTGGGATCGTTGCCAGCCCAGGCTGCCAAGGGGGCCTTAAGGAAGCCCCTTGACCAGAAGAGATGTCTTTAATTGACTTCCACAACGTCGCGAGCGGCGAAACGGACATCTCCGGCGGAATCGTTAGGGGTAATTGAATTGAACACGACAACGTCCTACGTACGAAACGAAGGGCGTCTGGATCAAAGATGGTTGCCCGACAGTGGAAACCTTGATTTATGTGGACAGCAGGGAACATCGCCGTGTTGAGTCAAACTTGGTGATATTTGTATATAGCGGCAAATCAAGAAGTTTCCATACTGTCCTGTTCTGGCTCCTGAAGCACAATCTGTTCTGGCGCACCTGCTTGCCGAACACCTCCCTTTCCTCCATTGGCCTGCTCTTCAACTTTCCTGGCAGGGTGTGATGCCGAACCACGGACAGGGTTATCGGCGGTGGTCGACGTTTCGCCTCGACCAACGCGAACGATAATGTTCATCATCGACTTGATTCTCGTCCTAAACTCCTCTTGAGGACCATCTTCTACCTCACTTCCACTTTCGGACAGCACCTCGTCGTGTACCTCGACAGAACCAGTAAACACATCCACATGCACCTCATCCTCTGCCCACGGTAAGATCGGGGGGAGAGACACGGCCAGGAGCGCAAGATGTGGAATGGCAGCACCCATTGCGCTCAGTCTGAGCTCTTTGAAACCATCGTCGACGAGAAGGGCCTTGCATCGGCGGAGGTATGCGGCCAATTTTGTTTTCCGGGTGATACAGATGCTGTTCTTGCCCTCGTGATGAACGGAGCGTGGACCTGTGGCAGAGGATGCAGAGGAAACGGTAGGGAAGGGACGTGGGGGGGCAAGCTTCCGGATGCGTGGACGGTGGTTTGGGTTCGGCTGTGTCTTTTGCGACGGTGCTGGTGCGTCGGGAGCGCGCGACGTCGCTTGCAGAATCTCTTTTTTGTTCGGGTTTCTTGCAGCACCCGTGTCGCCCTTTGCTTTTTTTTCGCGACCGCCCCCAGCGTCGGTCTCGTTCTTGCGTTTGTTGCCCATTCAAAGAGTCCTTTGAATGACACGATTTATATTCGACCACGTGATCTGACGAATGGCCCACCCTCAAGTGCCCTGGCGGAATTCGGATGTGCAGCAGGCAGGATGGCATACGGGCCGCTTCAAGTCTTTTCTCCTCTTCGTCCCCGCTCTCTTCCAGCCTCGAGAATCCGAGGAAAACACCAAAAATTACTAAGAAAAGAGACATTAGCTCGAGTAGCGCACGCTCAGCATGAGTCAAGACCTCGCAGAACAAAACATTCAAATGTGGAAAGTCAAGAAGCTCATCAAGAGTTTGGACTCTGCGAGAGGGTGCGCGCTGTCAAATCGCTGCCTCTGTAATACCAACGCTGATCGTACGCTCGCATCCGTCTAGAGCTGGGACGTCCATGATCAGTTTGATCATCCCCCCAAAGGTCCCTCGATCATCCTTATCGTTTTTCCATGTCTGACTCGAGTCAATATTTACATCCACGAAAACAGGACCAGATCTCTCGTGCATCCGCTATGCTCACGCAAGAGTTTGGTACCGCCTCCAACATCAAGTCTCGTGTGAACAGGCTCTCCGTACTTGCTGCTATCACCAGTACCCAGCAGCGTCTCAAGCTTTACAACCGTGTGCCCCCAAACGGTCTGGTTCTCTTTGTGGGCACAATTCTCACCGACGAAGGCAAGGAAAAGAAGGTATCTTTTGACTTCGAACCTCATAAACCAATTAATACGTGTGTGCCTTTCTATGTCCGTCCGTACCCCGTACGCTGCGTACTCATCTTCCCATTCAGGTCCCTTTACCTTTGTGACAATAAATTTCACACTGAAGCTCTGTCGGAGCTTCTTGAATCTGATTCTCGGTTCGGATTCATCGTGATGGACGGAAATGGGACCCTCTTTGGCACTCTGGCCGGCAACACCCGTGAGGTCATCCACAAGTTTAGCGTCGATCTTCCCAAGAAGCACGGCCGTGGTGGTCAGTCTGCGCTTCGTTTCTCCCGTCTCCGAGACGAGAAGCGGCACAACTACGTTCGCAAAGTTGCCGAACTCGCAGTTCAGCACTTTATTACCAACGACAAAGTCAATGTCAGCGGTCTTGTGCTCGCAGGCAGTGCAGACTTCAAAACAGAGCTCAGCCAGAGTGACATGTTCGACCCACGGTTGGCAGCCAAGGTGATCAAGGTCGTCGATGTCAGCTATGGCGGCGAGAATGGTTTCAATCAGGTGAATAACTCGACTGGGATTGTTTATTTAAGACACTGACGCGGCGTCAAGGCTATTGAACTTGCCGCCGAGTCACTCTCGAACGTCAAGTTTGTTCAGGAGAAAAAGCTCATTCAGAGGTACTTTGATGAAATCAGCCAGGATACGAGCAAGTACTGCTTCGGTATTGAAGATACCCTTCGTGCTCTCGAGCTTGGTGCTGTCGAAACACTCATTGTCTGGGAGAACCTTGATGTCACACGATATGCCCTGAGGAATGCCGCTGGAGGCAAGACATGTTTTCCTTGTCATCTGGGTGATTTTTGCTGATTCTGCTTCAGAGGAGAATGTCATTCATACTAACGGTCAAGAAAAGGATCGCGAGAAATTCATCGACAAGTCTACCGGTTTAGAGATGGAGCAGGTCACCGAGCCGCAATCTCTGCTTGAGTGGTTCGCAGAGAAATACAAAGATTTCGGTACCAACCTCGAGTTCGTGACCAACCGCTCCCAGGAGGGCGCCCAGTTCGTCAAAGGTTTTGGCGGTATTGGAGGCTTGTTGAGATACAAAGTCGATATGACCAACCTTGCGAACATGGACGACGAAGAGGACGAGTTCTATAGCGACAGCGAAGACATCTGACAGTTTGGTTGGCTCTTCGGAGCCCCGTCGACTCAGGGTACGCTCGGCGGGGCGGGAGGTGTGGTTGGAGACGGAGTGGCTGGTTTTCGTTGTGTTTTGCAACAGCTATTGGTCATCTGGATCAGGGCGGACGGGCTGTGTGTTGGGCGTGCTGGCGAGGATAGGTGCCGTGCGCATGATCAAGATCCCGATGGACGTGCGTCCATTATTATTTGAAGGTTCGCACCACGGATGCGGGAGTGTTGCCTCGACTGACGTGCGATTTCAGATGCATAAAGACTATTGCACTGGATAGAGAACGGCACAGATGTGCTATCCACGATCTTGTAGTTTTACCACGCAGTTTTGATCAATCCATCTGTCGTTGTTGACTTGTTCTCTCTGCGGCGGCGTTACATGGTGCGTGACGTCACGCTTATTGCTGGATTGTCGCATTGGCCACTTCACTCGGCTCTGGGCTGTCCCGCACTCCCATATCAACCACAAGACTCGCCCGTCCACACCCGACGTCCCCCCGCAATCTGCACACGCACACGACATCTGCAATCCAACTCTTCTGCGCTGCGACCATGGCTGGTGCGCACAGACACCCCTATTCATGTCCTCTCAGTCACGCGACAGATTCCAGGCAGGAAGCGGGCTGCTGCCGAAGATACCACCACCGAAAAGCGTGAAACACGCAGCTCAAAGGTGGCCAAGACAGAGGGCGCTAGAACGACTGGCAGAGCCGCCAAGGGCACAGCGCGTCTCAAGGCGCGTCTCACCATCCCCCTCGCTATTTCTCCCCACCTCACCGTCGTGTGCTTGCACCATTCTTCGCACAGACGTCCATGGCCCAATCTGCGTTCAAGTCTCGCGCTACCCCTCTTTATGTGAGCATCACGACGACGGTCCCCGCTCCAGAGGGCCAGGAAGCTGTTCCGGCGGATCCTGGGTTCTTGGCAAGCACGAATCTCACCCCGAGCACCTTCGCAACGGGAAGCTTTGGGTGGAAAGGGCACAAACGCATGGTGGTGGAGCTGCCCAAGGCTGAAGGGGAAACGGGGGGGGAGAAGGTCCATGTCACGTTGACGTACGTGCTTCACTCCGATGATGCCACGGTAGTTTTACGGGCCGGTGTAGGATCAACGCTACTGTTATTGGCAGCAAGGACGTGAAAGAGGGGGAGGAGCACGAGGAGGAAAAGGAAGGCGCCGGGGAACATGCTCCCGAAGAGGCGCACGGCGAAGCGGCTGAATCCAAGCAAGGGGCGTCGTCCCCCGGGGATCAGCCAAAAGAAAGCGAGGAAAAGTCGCCAGCAGGTGAAGAGCATGCTGAAGAAAGCGCTTCGTGGTGATGTGGTCTCGATCTGTATCTCTCTTGCTTGGTTTACGTCTCTCGAGTGGTCACGGTAATATTGTCTCGTCCAGCCCAATCTCTTCGGCTGTAGTGCATGTCTGGTTCATGAATGCTATGTACCAAGTATTAGAGTAGTTGGCGCTCTTGGCCCTTCATGATACAGACCTTCAGTCTTGCTGCACACCGAAATCAGCCTAGCGGATAGTAAACACATCCTCGACCATTGGGGTCTTACTGTCCCTGTTACGGCCAATCGCATAGTAGCGGCGTGGCCATCCTGGACGGTGTCAACCTTGGCTGCTGCACGGATCCATCGCGGAAGTGCGGGACACTTGTGAGCGCTTTATGCTCTCATTCGTCACAAACTGACCTGGTCTCCACTGCAAGTATGTCTCTCGATACGAAGCAGCTCTCTCCCATGGAAAAGGGCGAGCTGCCCTCGGGCTTGACTACAGCTCCGTCTGCCAGGCATCATGGTTCACCACGCAGTCGGCTTGGTTCATCTTTGATCACAGTGATAAAATACTCTATCCCCACCATCTACCTCATATGCTCGTTGTCTCGCAAGTTCACGTCTACCATCCCGCGTGCACCGGACTTGAGCGTGAAATCGACTTTCCCCCAGGCCTTTGGTGCATACCAAGATGACCCCGCTTCCGAATTCAAGGACGACGTCTTCCCCCTCCGGCCGCAGGACACCTGGGATATCTCTACCGACTTCCCTTACCCGCGCACCCTCGCGTATGACGTAGAGGAAGGCACCTGGCTTCGCCTCGATGTCCACCCAATCTCTGGTGACATCGTGTTTGATATGGCCGGGGACATCTACTGTCTTCCGGCCCATTCTTATTCCGAAGCGAACCTGACGAGTGGGATAAAAACAAGGGCTGTTCCGGTGCTCACTGGAGTCCCCCACGACGCTGACCCCACATTCTCTCCCCAAGGTGATCGTCTGGCCTTCAGAAGTGATGCGGGGCTCGGAGTGGACAATATCTGGGTTATACCGTGGGCTGCGGGTGGCTGCTCTGAGATGGACGTTCGGTCGCCTTCTACGATGACCGCGGAGGCAGTTGCTCAAAGGGAATACGATGCCAATTTGCTTGCGCAAGGCGTTAGAGAGACGGAAGAACGGAGAGTAAGGCGACTCTCGCAAGAGGGCAGACTGGCAGGTTTGTGCTCGGACAGTTATGGAGTGAACGATTCTGACCCACCCTGCCATGTACAGCCGTGCGCGTCAGTAATGAGACCTATAACTGGGTCTCGGATGGACGTTGGCACCCTTCTGGAACCAGAATCGTTGCCACGAAGTGGTACTTCTCCCGGCGGTCCTTGGGTGCAGGCGAGGGATGGGAATACAATGTTCCAGCCCTCGGTGATTTCGAGCAGCGCCGAGTGGAGGTAAACGCGGGAAAACGCCTCGTTTCCAAAGTGCTGCCTCTGGGATGGACCAAGGCTGTCTACGTCGAACAGCAGATCGGTCATGAACAGTTTTCCTGGTTAGGTAATGATACCCTTGTATATTCAGGAAACGTCAAGGATGTCGATGGTACTTTCCAGTACTCCAAAGGTAGTCTATACACCTATGGCCTTCTGTCGGTTTTTTTTATTAATATTCGTTGTGGCAGATGTTCACAAGGGTATTTATTCAATATTTATACGAAACATGACGCTTGGAGAAGAAGTTCTTGTGGATGCGTTTCCCGGTGGCGCTAGTCGACCTACGTTATCCCGTGATGGGCGCACCCTCGCTTTCGTTCGTCGCGTTCGTGACAAAGAAGCACTTGTACTCAAGTACGTCTGGTGTACGCCTGGTCTATAAACTCTCTCACTCTTGCCTCAGGGATTTGCAAACGGGCACTCTCCACCATGTCTGGCACGGGTTGACGTACGATCTCTCCACTATCTACGCCCCAATGGGCACTTATCCCTCTTTTGCGTTTGATCCCTCCGACGGAGCTATTCTTATCTGGGCCGCCGGTCAGATTTACCACATCCCACTCGCCGTGAACGCAATTGGGGAACGTGTGTTAGGTGGCGCACCTAAACCTGTCGGTTTTCGCGCACATATCGAGATCAAACTTGCGGAGACTCTGAGGGCAACCACAGACGTCAGAGAGCTTGAAGAGGGCAAGCAACGTCTGCACGCATTCACGCAGCTCGCCCTTGATGAGAACGGGACGCACGCAGTATTCCAAGCTTCAGGCATCACATATGTTCAGGCGTTGGGATCGACATCCAAAGCCAAATGCATACCTGTTGCTCATTCAGGAACAGGTTATTATTCGCCCTCCTTCGTTGGCAGCAGGAATGACATGATCATTCACGGACGATGGTCGAATACTTATTTCTCCTCTCTTGAGATTGCTGATCTGGGTACTGGCAACGCTTACGAATTGACTGGCATTCCAATGGGGCGATACTTTAGTCCTGTAATTTCGGGGGGAGAGGGGACAGTTCGCACAATCGCTTTCGTCAAGACCAGCGGCGACCTCCTCACCGGCAATGTCGTCGCTACCGCGCAACCTGGTCTTTGGATTGGCGAGATCACTCTACCCGCAGAAGCTACGTCTTCCGGCTCGATTCCCGTGAGGAATGTTCGGAAGATTGGTACTACCATCGATTCCTCCGACAGCGCGTTGAAGCTGAACTTTGTCTCCCCTGACAAACTTCTTGTCCACCAATCTGATCGCGTTTTCGTCGTGGATCTCTCTCGTGGCGCTGATGAATGGGGACGCTATGCGGAAGAAACCCTTGCGAATGGTCATTCGACGGATGAATTGGTGTTTTCGAACACTAGCCGTGGTGCAGCGTTTGTGAACTTCCAACAAGTTTACTACGCCCCCGATGTGACCCCTTCGACTGACCTGTGGAGTAAGCCAGGCAAAGCACCAGCGGGACTGGCGAGGCTTAGTTTGGACGGTGGTCACGACCTGGTTGTCAGTGGAGACGGAAGCGTCGTTGGGTGGTTCCTTGGTATGGCATATGATTTCATCAGTTGACCGTTTCGCGACGATTCTGATCATGACTAGGGCCTTTCCTGCATATTTTCCCCATTTCTCGGCTTCAGCAATGCTCGCAGGCCATTAAAGCGGATGCTCAAACCTTTGGAGTTGACTGCGTGATTCGTTTGTTAGATGTTACCGAGGTGGACGTGCGATACGAATCTGAGGTTACGAGACTCCGCCGCGAAGCCCGCGCGATTTCCGGTGTGGATACTGTTGCATTTGTGAATGCTACAATCCTTACCATGGAACACGGTGACGTTCACCAGGACCTGATCCATGGTGGGACGGTCATCCTCCATGATGGCTTCATCGATGCTGTGGGCAAAGACGGTGAAGTAGCTATTCCAGCCAGTGCTTTAACCATCCAGACCAATGGTGGTGAGTGCCAGGAGTACGCCGAGCTGGTGATGATGGCTCTTATATGTCAAACTTTGCTAGGGTACATCATTCCGGGTTTCATTGATGCACATGCCCATTGGTCAGGGACTAGCGTCAAGTACCCGGCCACCTCTTGGGAGATGGAAACCTTCCTTGCATACGGGGTTACCACGATGCACAAGTACGTTATTAGTTGAGGATGTTCGTACTGCTCCTCAAGTCATTTCATTTCAGCCCCAGCTTGCATAACTCACTTGGCTTCGTTGAACGTGCTCGCGTTGAGAGTGGTCTGATGATTGGTCCTAGGATCTTCCACACAGGTCAAGTTCTCTACGGTGCATCCGATTACTCCCTTCATCTCGATATCGCTACGACCCAAGAAGCAAAAGAAGCTCTCACCCGTATCAAAGCCGAGGGTGGGCCAGCGAGCTGGTCTTATAAGAACTACAACCTACCAGTGAGGGCGTCCAGGCAGCGGTTGTTACTGCAAGCGAGAAAGATGAACATGGCCTGCGTACCCGAGGGTGTAAGTGGCCATCCAACGAATGTAGGCAGTGCGACCGATGCATCAACTTGATTAGGGTATGAATTTCGATTGGGATCAAACATACATTGTAGACGGTATGTGGATGCTCAAACTTGAAGGTATGGTTCTGACGCGCCACATCCAGGGATGACGACCGTCGAGCACAACATTCCGGTGTCAGTACTCTATGACGATCTCCTCACTCTCTACTCTCTGAGTGGAACCGGATCGACACCGACGCATATTGTCAACTATGGGGGGCCGATGGGAGAGCAGTTACTATGGGCAACCACAGATATCCCCGATGAACCAAAGTACGTAGTACAACAGCGTCACCGCGTGGACGCATCCAGAGATGATACGTTATTTAGGCTCAGACGCTTCACGAGGCACGACATCCTGGAGGGCTTGTCCGAGTCCACGAGCAGGCCAGCAAACTGTGCGTCGTCTCCAGATGTTTGTTGACGCCACGGCTTACACGTCCTGTTAGCAATGGCGCTGTTCAATGTTTCGGCATCGGTAGCCGAGATGGTTCATCGTGGACTGTCAACCCACATTGGAGCACACGGAGAGCCCCCGCTGGGTCTGATGTATCATCAAGAAATGGCGTTTGCCAAGGCTGGAGGACTGAGCAATTACGAGGTCGATCCCATTTTTCACACTGACGTGCTCGTCTCAAAGTGGTTGCTCATCTAGGTCATTCGTGCTGCAACTTCCGCCGCAGCAACGACTTTCGGTCTCGACGAGTCCCTTGGCACGGTGTCCGTAGGCAAACTTGCTGACCTTGTTGTATTCCCAGGAGGCTTTGATTTAATTGAGGGTGACATTCACCAAACGAAAGAGATCAGGTTTGTCATCCGAGGCGGAAGGATATGGGAGGCCAAGACTATGACGGAACTCTGGCCAGTAAAGGGGAGGCAGCAAACCCTGCCTCCCTTCAACGCCGAGTAGTCTACTACTTGAGGCTCTTTCTGTTCTAGTTGGAAATGGGGGACACGGACCCCCCGCAACCAGCACCAGCTAGTTTTCCCAATGCCGCAGAAAGGAGATCGTGTGCAGAGATAAATTCCGAATTTATGCGATGGAAAATCTACATATCGAACTCGAATTCTGAATCTGAGTCATTCTTTCTTGATCGTCCACGGATGTTCTTTGGAGCTTGGGCGTTCGTCCTGGTTGCGGCAGATCGCATGCGAGAGGATGGATCGTCGTCGTCGTCCTCTTCAGAACTATCAACCCGATCCCTAGTTCCACTCCCAATGGGATGTTCAGGGGGGTCAATGGCCCCGCACAACATTAGGATTGCCTCAAGTTCTTCCCGGACGAGTGAGTAGCGGCAGAAGCGACAGAAAGTTAGCATACCTTCTAGACGCCTTTCGCGGTCCGCACCCCAAGCTACGAGCTGATTTCTGATTCCTCCTTTCCGATAAATGACAAGCATTGGTATGCGGCTATCGGGTAGATCTGCTATGCATTTGTTGCCGACGATGGACACGAACTTGGTTCTCGGATATCGTGCGGCTAATTCCCGGACATGACTGAATGTGCGATCACTTCTTGGAATACTGCAAGGCTGCTGAATATCGGGCTGTTATACGACATGCAGGATCGCTCACCCATCTTTGTAGAGAAAACATATCACGCCTGTACCCCTTTCGTCTTCGTCGCCCTCCTCGTCCACCTTGCTTGCCTCTGTGATCTCCCTGGTGTAATCCTCTCGACTGATTGGATACACTCTGCCAAAGCGGGCACGCTTGGCTGCCTTGCGCTCCTCGGCAAGACGCTGGTGGCGGAATGCGTCTACCGTTCGGTGGATGTCGTCGTCTCTGACGTCCTCTTCCAGCTCGCGTAGCTCGTCCGCAGTAAGGTCCGCAAGTGCTTCGTGGAGCGTTGGGGACGGTGGGGGCGATGGGTTGCGTGGCGAAGGTTCTCGGGGTGGGAGGATGCCATGCTTGCGGAGGGCGTCGTCGCTGTGAGGAAGTAAGGCGACGACCAGGCTGGGTTGTTTTAGCGCTCACAATTCTGTGTCTTGGTTTGTCATTGAGAAAGGAGTGCGCCCACAGTAAATCCGGAGTGGCTGTATTAGGAAGGCTGTATTCACTAGCGTCTCTGCTGCGACGCGGACTTGAATGACCCGCTGGAAAATTCTACTGCGCTCCCAGCTCAGAGATGCACTGATTGCCCGTCCGACCGCAAACTAGGACACTCCGATACTCATCGCTAGCTTGATGACAGCGACGAATATCGGAGCGACGACCGCGACCACGACCCAGGGTCACACCGTATCTGTCAATGAAGCCATTCTCCCCCGCAAGTACCAAGAAGAAATATTTCGTCGCGCCCAGGACCACAACATCATCGCCGCCCTCGATACAGGCAGTGGAAAAACCCTAATCAGCATCCTCCTCATCAAATGGATCGTTTTACAGCCGAGCGCCGTTGGCAAAGTCGTCGTATTCCTCGTACCAAAGGTTGCCCTCGTCGAACAACAGGCAGAATTTATCATATCTCAGACTCCACTGAGGGTGCGAAAGTTCCACGGGAGTCTGGATTTGGAACTCTCGGATAGGGCAAATTGGAAAAGCTCGTTTGAGAAAGCAGACGTGGTCGTGATGACGGGTGAGGTCACATCAGTCTCTGGGAATCAATGTATCGTTCCTGAGCGATGCCCATAGCTCAGATATTCCTCAATATCCTCACGCATTCACACTGGAGTATTGACAAGGTGTGTTGCCCTTCTCAATTCGTGCCGACGTTCTGCTTTCCTCGACTCGTATCTAGGTCTCGTTGATCATATTCGATGAGTGTCACCACACGCGCAAGAACCATGCTTATAATGGCATAATGCGTGAATACTTTCAAGTTCATCCAACGGAGCGCCCAAAGGTGTTTGGTATGACGGCATCACCCATCTGGAATCCCAAGGACGCGGAAGGGTCCTTGTTAACTTTGGAGAAAAACCTGGATGCCACCGTTATCGCCGTCCGTGAGCATGTCTCCGAACTGCTCGAAAACTCACCCCGACCCGTAGAAGTGCGTTTCTTTGGCTGATCTCGTCACTCGGATAAGTGCTCATTTGCTTGCTACAGATAATTAAGGAATACTTCCCTCCCCCTGATAACTATCTCTATCTAAACCCGAGTCTTTGGGATACTCTCTCACTCTTCCAGTCCGACAATGTTGACATATCATGGGACAAATTACATATGAAGTATCATGTCACTCGGAACAGCCTCGGTCCCTACTCCGCAGACCTCTTTATATATCACGAAGTTCGTACACGAGTCAATCAACTTCTTCTAGAGTTCGATGCTCGCGATAATCCCATTGTCGATCCCTTCAACGTTGAAGAAGATGGTATGGACATTGACGATCCTCCCACACATCAAAACACGCCATCAATCCCTGTTGCCCTTGAGCAGGTTGACTCCATCCTGACTGATTTCAAACCATTCTTTGAAGACTCTTCCACTTCCCCGCCTACCGTTCCAATCCCTGTCCCTCTTGCTTGGTGTACTCCCAAGATAAAAGCCCTGACTGAGATCCTCCTCGCATACCACACCCCTACATTCCACGGCATTGTCTTTGTAGAGCAGCGTCAGGTTGCTGCTTGCCTTGCCAAAGTGCTCTCCAAGATTCCCGAACTGAGGGGTCGCATTCGATGTGCAGAACTTGTCGGGCACGGTGGTGGACATGGCACACGGAGCAAAGGAGTCCCCAGTGCGAGTGTGGCGTCAGCAGTGAACGTCAAGGGTATGGGATTGGCAAGGCAGCAGGACACAGTTAAGTTGTTTCGGAGATCATACGAGGAAGGCGGTTTAAATTTACGTGCGTTTCTTCTCTGCGCTTTTGTATCGCATCATCGATCCTCTCTGTCCAGTGGTTGCCACGTCTGTCGCTGAAGAAGGTTTAGATTTTCCGGTATGTCTACCTGTTTGTGCAACCTGTTGATGAAGCGTTAATGCTGGCTGGTAGGCCTGTGACCTTGTTATACGCTTCGATCCGCTTCACCACATGGTCGGATACGTCCAATCCAGAGGAAGGGCTCGAACCAAAATCTCTACCTTCGTGATTATGGCGCAAATTGGCCACACGTCTCATGTCGACCGCTACAAGACTTTCCAAGAAATAGAGCCCGAACTCAAAAAAGTCTACCAAACTCGGGAAAACCCCACCCGCCCTGCTTCACCAGAGGTGTCGTCAGACTCTGAAGAGGGTGAACTCGAAGAAGACGATCCTGAGGATCTCGCAGCGCGTGAACGATACATCATCCCATCTACTGGGGCAGTGCTCACCTACGGTTCTGCCATCGGGCTGATCAACTATCTGTGTTCCTTAATTCCACATGACACCTACACACCTCCAGCGATGCCAAAGTATAGCGGCGACTACGCCGCTATTTTAGAACTCCCATCAAGTCTTCCCCTCCCCGTCGACCACCTCATATATCGAGGGCCCATGCGGAACTCGAAGCGCGAAGCAAAACGGGCAGTTGCGTTTATGGCTGTTAAAGCCCTCCACAAGCTCGACGTCTTCGACGATTACCTCCTTCCCTCGACAGGCTCAAAGGGAAAGAGTGATTATGATGCCGATGGGCGGCAGCTTCCCGACGTCTCCGAAATTCCGGATATCATGAACGTCTTTGTACAAGACCCGTGGACACTGGGTCCGAGACTACGAATGCACGTCATCTCAATCGACGGAGAAGACTCTGCCGGGCTCGTCACTGGCGCCGAGTTACCGACACTTGAATTCTGTAGCGAAGGATACACCATAACCATGCATTGCACGGACGAACTTATGTTTGACCCCGAGGATGAGTGGGAAACCCTCCGGATGCTTGAGGAGTACACCAAGATGGGCATCTGGTTCTGCATCTCTGGGCGTCCCATCTCGCTGCCCATCACATGCTTTCTCGTTCCCCTCACCGAGCACAACTGCATCGATTTCGAGGCGGTGAAACGCGTCGTTAACGAGCCACACGGCACGTACAACTGGGAAGGAGTCGCAGAGAAGGACTTCGGTACAAAGATGGTTATGAACTGTAATCTCTATGGCCGTGCTCAGATCCTTCACAACATAAGATACGATCTCACTGCGCTATCTGTACCACCCCCTGGCTCGCGCGAGGCTCCGTATGCGACGTACGAAGAATATTTTATGCAAAAATGGACTAGGAAAAGTCGTGAAGCTTTCGTTCCGACGGATTGCCCGCTTATTGAGATCCACAGTCTCCCTCGCGCTCCCTCCGGTCTTTACCGCCCGGCATCAAGATACCAAGATATCGACAAATACAAACGTCATACTGCACCCGTCGGGTCAATCGTCCCGCAAGGCGCGTGTAGGGTTGTTCATTTTTCTCGGCCGGTCTACCGCGCATTCCTATTCCTTCCTCGGATCTGTAGGCGCGCAACGGACGTTTATCGGGCGAGAGAGGAACGTTTACAGCTCGGATTACCCCCGATCGACGACGATCTACTTATAGAGGGATCTACGCTTCCCACCACGAATGCGACTTGGAACAACCAGCGTCTGGAGACATTGGGAGACTCCGTACTCAAGCTCACATCTACAGTTCACATCATGAACAAGTTCCCCCATCGGCACGAAGGACAGCTTTCTCAACTTCGTCAGAGCAGCATATCAAACCGTACATTGTTAGCGCGCGCCAAGGAAATCGGTCTTGAGCGATTTCTCACATGCGAGGCTCAAAGCCTACATGTATGGCGGTATACAATACCCGGGGATTCGGATGTGGTAGATTGCCTGATGCAAGCAAAGCACACAATACGAAGAGAGTATCCCCGCCGAAGTCTGCAGGATTGCATGGAGGCAACACTTGGAGCGGCATTCTTGACCGGGGGCATTGAAATGGCATTACGGGCAGGTGATGCGCTGGGGTTATCAGTAGGGGGTCCTCTCCCGTGGTCACTCCGTTACTCTCGACCGCCAGAATCATCCCTCGTACCGCCAATTTTCGCAGATCTGCAGGCCTTGATAGGGTACGAGTTTCATCGTGGCGAGTTGCTCGTCGAGGCGATCACACACCCCTCGTTTACCACGTCTGCGGGATCGTCATACCAGCGTCTAGAGTTTCTTGGTGATGGTAATATTCGCCTCGTTTGAGCATTTCATCTCAGTGCTCACTTAGAATGTAGCCGTGATTGACTTGGTCATAATGCGTCATCTTTACCACAAGTTTCCAGATGCCACATCTGGTCAACTCTCCGCTGCTCGCTCCCGTGCTGTCTGCGGGCCGACCCTTGCCTCCGTCGCTGTCAACCGTCTGGGACTACCCAAACATTTGCTTATCAACAATGTCGAGCTTAGCACTGCAATCACCCGACATGTGCCCCTCCTCGAGACCCTCTCGCCCGAAGATGCAATTCTTAAGGGATGGAAATACGATCCTCCCAAAGCCCTGAGTGACGTGCTGGAGAGCCTTGTTGGCGCGGTCTTTGTTGATAGTGCATATAACTTCGAGATGACTGCTTCTGTTGTCGAAGGGGTGATGAGTGACGTATTGGCAGTGCTGACCACTACCCTTCCGAGAGATCCGGTGTCAGACTTGATGGTGTGGGCTGCCACAGGGGGTTGCAAGAGGATTGCATTTCAGCAAGTATCCAATTGCCATCCTTTGATGAGAACTGACAATTATTTCTTTCCTTTAGGAAAAGTCAGAGTAATGCAGAACTCCGACGAAACGATAGCGTTTCAGTCATCGTTCATGAACACGTCATCGCGGGTCCCATTACAGCAGGCAATCTTTCATTGTCCAAAGGTCTTGCCGCTGAACGGGCCCGCGCTATCCTGGGTGACCCAAGCCACGAAATGAGCCTTGTTCGACTATGTGATTGCCGAAGGGCAGCTGAGGAACAGATGGATATATGCTCCGAACCTCTTGGCGACCAGACAAGTCAAAAGGTCACGGACGAGACTGAAGAGGGCTTCGCACTCATCGCAAAGCAGAAGCTAGAAGAAGACTACATCCCCCCGGTCGATGCCGTAGAAGAAGCGGAGGACGAGCTCAGCGATGAAGTGGTTTCAACCAGAACTTGAGACGGGTACCCTCTGTTTCGGAGGTCGGCCACGCAGGATTCTTGGGATGAACTGCTGACGATCCTTTGCTCCACCGTGAATGGTTGTTAGCGGTTGTTTCCATGCTCCTTGCACCTCTTCCTTTTCACTCATGCTCAGCGCTCAGCATTGGATGCCACAGTATCAAGGATTTGACCTTGCAAACATTGACTTGGCCGTGTAGATAACACGAGGCACAAGGTCGGACTGCATCGATCCGGATAAATTTACCATTTTTTCATGTACACGTACTATGTACCCTTGGAAACATCAACTTAGATCTAAGTCGCTGTGAAATGCAGATCTGGCCAATCTGAAGGATCAGTACTGCTCTGTTTGCCAAACAGGGTCAAACAAGCATCACCACTTTAAGTTGGCACGCAGTCCAGTGTTGCATTATTCGGAACTCATTCTCTAGAACTTGATCATATTCGTACTCGCCTCCTACGACCATGGGAGACGAGTACCCCTCCATGTTCCGTACGTTCAAATGTCGGATATATCTTTCAATGCTAACAAGACCATCTAGGCTCAGAAGAGATGAGCTTGGTGCAGCTGTACATTCCAACTGAAGTAGCTCACGACACAGTTGCCGAGCTCGGGGAGCTAGGAAACGTTCAGTTTAAAGATGTTAGTGTTATAATCCGTTCTTCTGATATCCATTTACAAACGCCTTCCGCTAGTTGAACTCATCCGTCAACCCTTTCCAGCGTTCCTTTGTTGGTGAAATCAGGAGATTCGAGGACATGGCTCGTCGTGTTCGTTTTTTCGCGTCTCAGATCGAGAAGGAAAAGGATGTGATACCGATCCGTCCTCTGTACGACTCGACGCCTCTCGTTACTGTCGGACCGAGCGCAGCACACAACATCGACGAACTCGACGTCACATTAGCAGAACATGAGACTAGGCTTTTGCAGATGAACGAGAGTTACAAGCTGCTCAGCGAGCGCACCAAAGAGCTTATTGAGGCGCGCCATGTCTTGAGGGAGACAGCGGGTTTCTTCGAAAAGGCAAGTCGAATTGAAGGCAGCCTGCATTATACTTACTCCCCATTAAGGCCGAAACGCTCCAGACGGATATGAGGACCTCCTTTGACGATAGTTCAGCTCCTCTTCTCCAGCATGATGATCGCGAGAATCAGTATTCGTCAGCGGTTCAGTTCGACTTGGAGTACGTTCATTTTTTTCGTGTGTCATTTCTTTTTGCTGAGTCGTGCTCCAGGTTTGTCGCGGGAACTATCGACAGAGCGCGCATCCCAACATTTGAACGCGTTCTGTGGCGTGTGTTGAGGGGCAACCTCTACATGAACCATACAGACATTGTGGAGCCGTTCGTCGATCCTGCGACTGGTTCTGAGACACGCAAGAACGTGTTCATTATCTTTGCGCATGGCGACGCCTTACTCGCGAAGATTCGCAAGGTTGCCGAGTCGATGGGTGCTACATTGTATCCCATCGATACCAATGCCGATAAGCGTTCCGACTCGCTTCGAGAGGTCACCGCCCGTCTAGAGGATCTTCAGACCATCCTTTATAACACCAAAGCCAATAGGCGCGCTGAGCTTGTAACAATTGGGGAGAAACTTGCGCGATGGCAAGATGTCGTTCGGAAGGAAAAGGTGATCTATGAGACGATGAATCTCTTCAACTACGACGCGCGGAGGAAGACATTAGTGGCTGAAGGATGGTGTCCGACAAGGGATATTACCAAGATACAAGTTGCCCTTGGACATGCTACCGTATGTCGTTTGTACGTCACTGCGTGATGGTTCACTCAGTGCGCTCTCTAGGAGGAATCCGGGACCGGCGTTGTACCAATCTTACACGAGCTCCGCACCAACAAGAAACCACCCACTTTCAACAGGACGAACAAATTCACGGAAGGATTCCAGAGTATCATGGATAGTTATGGAATTGCGACCTACCAAGAAGTTAATCCTGGCTTGTTCGCCATCATTACGTTTCCCTTCCTGTTCGCCGTAATGTTTGGTGACATCGGACATGGTCTGATCATCTTATCCGCTGCTCTCTATATGATCATGAATGAGAGGAAATGGGCGAAGGAAGGTCTCGACGAGGTGGGTGATAGCTTTGAAAATTTGACCCTGACTCACGTTCCTGCTTCAGATGACAGGGCAGTTCTTCTTGTAAGTCACAGTGGAACATTACGAAGCGGAGATGACGCTCTAACACCATCCAGCGGGCGATATATCATTCTTCTGATGGGGTTGTTCTCGGTCTACACCGGCCTCATGTACAATGACATATTCTCCAAGTCTCTTCACATTTGGCACTCTGGATGGAACTTCCCAGAAAGCAATGGGGGTGTCGTCCATGGTGAGTCGAGTGGGCACGTTTATCCTTTCGGCTTGGATCCTGCTTGGCATGGTGCGGATAATGGCCTGGTGTTCACGAACTCGTACAAGATGAAAATGGCGATTATTATTGGGGTGATTCACGTATGTGGACTTTGGTTTCTTTGCACAGCCTAGACGGACACCGTTTCAGATGACGTTTGCGTTATGTTTGCAACTACCCAATCACATCAAATTCAAGCGTCCGTTGGACATTTACGCAAATTTCATTCCGCAGATGATCTTCCTCCAGTCAATTTTTGGCTACCTAGCCATCTGCATCCTTTACAAATGGACGATCGATTGGTCCAGGGCATCGACGGAGCCCCCATCCCTGCTAAACATGCTGATTGCGATGTTCCTATCCCCTGGAACAGTTGATCCAAAAAATCAGTTATATCCGGGGCAGGGGTTCGTACAAGTTGTCCTGCTTCTCCTGGCTGTAATCTGCGTTCCTTGGATGCTATGCATGAAGCCGTACTTCCTCTGGAAAGAGATGCGGAAAACTCAGGGCCAAGGGTACGTGGGACTTGGCCATACCGATGGTCCTCGCGAGAGCTCCGACGAGGTTCTGGGAATTGAGGAAGAGGGTAATGGCCGAGTGATGGTCGAAGAAGTGGAAGAAGAACATGTGAGTGACTCGTTTCTTGCGGGCGTTGTGTCGCTAATACATCCTATCGGGAACAGCACGATTTCGGCGAGGTTGTCATTCATCAGATCATCCATACAATTGAGTTCTGTCTCGGTTGCATCTCCCACACGGCTTCGTATCTGCGGTTGTGGGCCCTCTCCCTGGCCCACGCTCAATTATCGGCAGTTTTGTGGAGCATGACACTGCAGGGTGTTCTTGGGATGGAGGGGATCTTTGGCTTGATCGTGATTGCGTTCACGGTTGTGATGTGGTTTGCCCTGACTGTGGGCATCTTGTGTCTGATGGAGGTGCGTATCTGTCTCGCATGTGCGTCGAGTATCTGATCGTGGATCGGTGGTGCCCAATTTAGGGTCTTTCGGCGTTTTTGCATGCTCTTCGGCTCCATTGGGTCGAGGCCAACAGCAAACATTACGAGGGCGGGGGATACGTATGTCTCATCGACAATGTGTGACGCGCGTGCTGATTTATTTCCGAACAGGCTTTCACGCCGCTAAGCTTCGCCAAGCTGGATTTGAAGGAGTAGATGCAGACCGTCGCATGTTTTATCTTAGCTCATGGAATGGTAGCGGTTTGACTAGTCCTGTGCCGAGGCTGTTCCGTGCCGCCACCGGTTCCGGCATGTTTTTTTTTCAAAGTCCGCACGTTGCTAGCACGTATATTTACCGGGGTGTTTCTCTGTCGTCCGTCTTTATCCCCACTCACTTTTCTTTTTCTCTTCCTTGTGCTCATAGAGGTCCGTTCTCGCTCCCCGCCTTCGCTGTCGCTTGTTCCTGACCCCCCTTCAGGCATTATAGACTATAGAGCGTAATAGAGCGTTCCTTGCGTTTAGAGCATACAAGAAATTTTACATTTACCGCCGTCGGTCCATAGGTATGTCCGTGCGCTCTGCCTCGTCCACCCCTTTCTCAACTCTCCCAGATTTTAGAAATGCCCGCTGTTACCTCAACCGCTCCTGCTATTCCTTCTCTCGCCTCGCTCAAGGGCGTTGTCGACGGTCAAGTCGACGTTGCTGCTCTCTTCGTTGCGGACAAAGCCACCCGTAATGCCGCTGCCAAGGCTCTCGCCTCTGCTGTTCAAAATGATGGATCCGCTGCCATCAGCGCAGTCGGTTTCACCGATGCCGCCCTTAAGGCGCTCTCTGACAAAAAATCGCCGGCTGGTCGCGAGGGCGCAGCCGATGCTATTGTGGCACTTGCCCAGGCTGGCGCAACAAAGGCCCTCGAGCCTACTTTCATCAACTCGGGTCTTTATGCTGCCTTGATCGAAGGCTTCGCCGATAAAATGCCCGCTGCCCGCAACGCCGCGGTTGACGCCGTCAGGGAGTTCGCTGCCACGATGAACCCCTGGGCTGCTCCTCTTCTTCTTCCTGTTCTCCTTCACCAGATCAGAACCGCCGGAAAATGGCAGGTCAAGACCGGCGCTCTTGTCGTCCTCAACCAGCTTGTTGTCAGCGCTCCCGCTCAGACCGCCCGCCTCATGCCTGATATTATTCCCGTCCTCTCCGAAGCCATCTGGGATACCAAGGCCGACGTGAAGAAAGCGGCCCGCGACTCGCTGGAAAAGGCTTGCGCTTTGATTTCCAACAAAGATATTGAACGCTTTATTCCGGCTCTCATCAAGGCTCTGATCAATCCGGTCGAGGAGGTCCCCAACACCATACAACTTCTCTCGGCCACTACGTTCGTTTCTGAAGTTGACTCTCCCACTCTTTCTCTTATGGTTCCTCTCTTGTCTCGTGGTCTCAACGAAAAGCTCACCGCCACAAAACGCAAAGTTGCAGTGTAAGTCAATTTCAATTTTATGTATGATGGGATCAATGTTATTCATGTTTGATCAGTATCGTGGACAACATGTCCAAACTCGTAGACTCCCCGATCACTGTTCGCCCCTTCCTGCCCAAGCTTCTTCCTGGTCTTATCAAAGTCGAAACCTCGATTGGTGACCCTGAAGCACGTGGTGTTGTTGGCAAGGCTATCGCGACTCTTCGTCAAGTCGGTGAAGTCCCTGAGGGTGATGGAACCGATCTTCCCTCTTTGAAGGTTATCGAGCCTTCTCAGTTAACTTCAGCCCTCTCCGCTGTCTACAAGAAGCTCGGCGCAAACGCTCCTGAGCCTACGGATGCCACTGTCACCCATGTGTCCTGCCTTGCTGCAAACTTGGTAATCGCCAAGAACTTTGATATTTCGGAATGGGGGACCCTTGCTCCCTACCTGTCCTTCGTTGCTCCCTCCCCTGATCCTCTCTCTGTAACGGCCGAGTGGGCTGTTCGTTTAGCCTCGGGCGATGATGACGAGGATGTCGCAGAGGATGACGATGAAGGGGAAGACTTGTGCAACTGCCAGTTCTCCCTCGCTTATGGTGCTAAGATCCTTCTCAACACTGCCACTCTTCGTCTTAAACGTGGTCATCGTTATGGTCTCTGCGGAAAGAATGGTACCGGCAAGTCCACCCTCATGCGGGCGATCACCAATGGTCAGGTAGAGGGCTTCCCCTCCCCTGACGAGGTTCGCACCTTCTATGTCGAGCATGATATCGATGGCAGCGAAGCCGATACTTCCGTCCTGCAGTTCATTTTGTCCGACAAACGTATCCTTGCTACTGATGCAGAGATTATCGAAACTCTTGCCTCTGTCGGTTTTAACGATGAACGTCAAAAACATGCAATTGGCAGCTTGTCCGGAGGTTGGAAAATGAAGCTCGCTCTAGCCAGAGCAATACTTTTCAAGGCCGACATTCTACTTCTCGATGAGCCCACTAACCACTTGGATGTGGTAAATGTTGCATGGCTTGAAAATTATCTCGTCGGTTTGAAACACTGCACCTCCAGTACGTATTTCCCTACTTCGAGTGATATACATACTAACTCTGACCATAGTCATCGTGTCTCACGACTCTGGTTTCCTTAATAACACTATTACCGACGTCCTTCACCTCAATCGCTTCAAGCTTCGGAAGTACCGTGGTAATCTCGAAGTTTTTGTGAAGCAAGTACCGGAGGCCAAGTCGTACTACACTCTTGAGACCGCTGAGGACTACAAATTCAAGTTGCCTGATCCTCCTCTCCTTGAGGGTGTTAAGACAAAGGAAAAGAGTTTACTTAAAATGCGCAAAGTCGGCTTCCAGTATCCCTCGCAGTCCGTGCAACAATTGTACGACATAACCCTCCAAGTATCCCTTTCTTCCCGTGTCGCCGTCCTCGGCCCCAACGGTTCCGGAAAGTCGACGTTGGTCAAACTGCTCACCGGAGAGATGGAACCCAACAAAGGTGGTGAAATCTGGAAGCACCCTAACTTGGTGATTGGTTACGTTGCACAACACGCCTTCCATCACATCGACAACCATCTCGACAAGACACCCCTCGAGTACATGCTCTGGCGTTACCAGACTGGTGAGGACTTGGAAGAAATGGGCAAGGCTACTCGCCAAATCAGCGAAATTGAGGCACAGAAGATGAAGGATGGCGCTCTTTACATCCATGAGGGGCAAAAGAGACAAATTGAGGAGATCGTTTCCCGCAGGAAGTTGAAGCAGTCGTACGAGTATGAGGTCTCGTTCAAGAACCTCAGCTCTTCTGAGAACCTCTGGATCTCTCGTGACGAACTTGTCAAACGTGGCTTCGAGAAGGTCAATTTTACTTCACTTGCTATTCGACGTGATTTCATGACTTTCTTTTATAGAAAGTCTTGGAGGTTGACACACGTGAAGCCCAACGCCTTGGTTTGCTTCGTCCTCTCGTTCGCCGTGAAATTGAGAAGCACTTTGCTGACTTCGGCCTGGAGGCTGAGTTCGTGTCTCATAACACTATGCGTGGTCTGTCTGGCGGGCAGAAGGTCAAGATTGTCCTTGGTGCCGCTACGTGGCGTCGTCCTCACGTCATTTGCTTGGATGAGCCTACCAGTATGTCCCTTCGTTCCGAAGTGAAAATGTGGGTTGCTTAACGTCGCGCGCAGACTATCTCGACCGTGAGTCGCTAGCCGCCCTTATCGGCGCCTTGAAGATCTTTGAGGGTGGTGTTCTCGTTATCACCCATAATAGAGACTTCTCCGAGTCCCTTTGCTCTGAGTAAGTGCTGATTTCTATTGTTGGACATGATCTTTTCTAATTGACGTTGTCCAGGGTCTGGGCCATGCGCGATGGTCGTCTTGAGGCCTCCGGTCACAACTGGGTCGAAGGGCAAGGATCTGGTCCTCGGATTGACAAGAAGGAAGAGGACGAAGATCAATATGATGCCATGGGCAACAAGATCGATGCGAAGAAGAGCAAGAAATTCACCTCTGCTGAGCAGCGCAAGGTAAGGCTTGATGTGAATCGTGGGGATCCGCGTTTGTTGATTGCCATTCCTCTGTACAGGCTAAGAAGGAGCGCATAAAGCGCAAGAACAGAGGCGAGGACGTCGACGATGAGGAGCTTTGAGTTGTGTTTACTTAGTTTTCGCCTCTAATTATATCCAGTGTGTTGTGCTACCCTTGGTCTGTTGTTTGTCACGATTACCGTACAATTTCACGACTTAACGACGTCTTTCTGTGGACCAATCACGTCGCTCGTGTTCGACTTGCCTGTATTTGGTCGGGCAAGGGCGCAGTGCACAGTACATTTCCTTGCTCACGACCACAACATGCCCATCCTTGATAACCATGACTATCTGTATCCTAGAGATGTGCGCACGCAGCTTACGCCCAACGCGACGCAGAGAATCACCCTCATTGTTGCTGGCTGTTATGTTATCATCATAGCTATCCTATGGTGAGCGTCTCAACGGCTCCGAACTCGGTCCAGAGCAACCTGACGATTGCGTTCGAGGCATATACCCGTACTCAGCTGGATAAGTACGTGTATCCATCGTGCGCGATGACCGCAGCTAATCGGCCTGTCTAGTTTATCCCTTCAAGTATGTTCAACGAGCACCCATTGACTCCAGGGTACAGTAGACTAACCCTTTTCAAAGACTGCTCACGGTGGGTTTCCACGAGGTGAGGTGTCATCCATCACCCCAAGGCTGTCCGCAAACGCATTTTCTACAGATGAGCCATGCGATCGCCGGCGTGTTGACCTGTGCAACCATTCACTCCGTGGAACTGGACCGTCAGTGGCACGACCGCATGTACGAATTGACCGACGAGCGCTCACCTAGTACGCAGCCGACGAGGGGGGTGAGACGCGGATGTCTGGTGGTATACCCTGGATCACGCTACCCGCGGGATATCTTGGCTCTTCATTGATCGGAGCCTGCTTGATTGCATGTGGATTCGATACCAATGCGAGCAAGGTCGCATGTCTCGTCCTTGCCGTATTTTTCCTGTTTACGCTCTGGTGGGCGCGAAGAAATTGGCTGTACGTATACACCGCGTTTCGTCTGCAGCCAGCTCACGTTGGTCTAGGACATGGGTCCTTATTCTCGGGATGTCTGGCCTGATCGTTTTATTCTGGTTTGTCGAAGGGGGTGTAGCTCTTCGATATTTCGTAGGCGTCCTTTGATTCGTGTGCGTCGATGGCATTCATCACGTCCTTTAGATTCTGTTCATCGGTGTCATGTCGGATCTGTACGTTCTTTGGGACGTGATTGGTGAGTGCAGTGCCATCTTCCGACCTAATGGGCGTTAACGTCCAGGTAGACGATACCATCGCGCGCAAAGTGAACAACTCGGATGCCTCTGCATTCGCTCGAATTTGCGGATGCTTTCCGTCCCAAGGTCCATCTCCATGGCCTCTGTTGACTAGGGTTGCTGATCACATATCTCCGCAGTTTGGGGTGTCATCTGGCTGGTGCAAGCGTTCGTGTTCTTCGCTGGCGGGGTCCTCGTCGGGCTTGCCGTCTTCAAGGTACCTGAATTGGGTCCCCGTTTTCAATATGACGATCCTCATCGATGATGACAGGAATCAGCTGCTGTTCAGAAGGAGGATGCATCGCACTTCCTCCCTGTTCCAGGATCCGGCGCGGCGACACTAGGAGCAACAGCGCCAACTTATCTTCTCGTCGCCGTTACGAGCCTCCTCTGGAGTCTTCTTGCTTGATGATGCGAACTGGGATACGCTTTGGATACCGTCGATTACCCTGAACCGTGTGTATATTGTGAACGATGTATTACTTTCTTGTAGCAGTACCCCCTACAATGGACTGCAATACCAGTGCTGTCTTTAGAAGAATGCTGATATGATTTGATGTATGGAAAAGGCTGTCGCGAGGACGAGCAATCCAATACAGAGATGGGTAGCATGATACTACACGCAAAACCAAAAAAAAAAAAACACTCCACACGCCAAATATGAAGCCCTCATCGCCTCCGATTACCATGATCCCTCTCCTCCGAGTCCATTCGCCTCCTGTCTGGCATGACGGACCGATTATTGTAGCTGTCCCTGCGCCGGCCGTCTCTCTCGTACCTATCCTCCTTCTTCGAGTAGTTCCTGTCACGATCGCGCGAGTCATTCCTCCGGCGCCGATCCATGTCCAGATCCCAATTTCGGTCACGGTCACGCCTACCGTCGTCCCTGGGCCGGGGGGAAGGCGAAGCGCGGCGGCGATGAGGCGGTGAATCACGTCGGCCCGACAGACGGTCGTCGCGGTATCGCGGGGCCGGCGAGGGAGAACGGGGTGGCGGAGGTGGAGTCCGCGAGCCGTCTCTGTCTCGACTGTCGTCCTTGCCACGCTCTCTGCGGCGGTCACGGTCATAATCTGGGCTTCGGTCCCTGTCACGACGTGGTGGTGGTGATGGTGGGGTAGGCGTCCTGCGGTTCCGGCGCCTCGCGTCGACGGAGGACGCCGAGTCGGATAGCTCTGAATTGGAATCCGTGCTCGCGTCAGAGTCGGTATCCGAATCGGAATCCGATGACGAAGACTCTTGTTCGAGCATCGCACGACGTTGCTCCATGATCAGACGAGGCGCATTCTAAGTGTCACCATCAGTAAAGGGCATCGAGGTACACAGCGTCAGACAAACTCACCTTGAGATATTCTCTCATCTCCTCCGTCAACACACCTAGACCGATACTCGTGAAATAGTTGATCGAAAATCGCGTGTTCTTTGGATTATCCATCGGGAACATGTCCTTGCACGCAGCCTTGACTTCCTCATCCTTGAACCGCTCTGCGAGATTCTTCAAGCCCATGCTCTCCATCATTTCCTGCATCACGATCTTTACAAAGATACGAGAACTGGAGGTCGTATCGTCCTCGTTTATCTTGATGTTTTCAAGGACGGCCCAAGAGATAGCATCGCTGGCAAGCATGTGTCCAAAGAAACGGGAAATGTTGCGCAACCGGTTCGTCTCGTATCTATGAATCGTATGGTAGTAGTTACCAAACGCTTGTTCGAGACACTCCATCCAAACACGGTTGAGTTTACTGAAACGTTCGCCAACGAGCCCATAAAAGGTGGAGTAGGACCGCTCTTGAGAACAACACTCTATAATCATGTTGATGAGTTCCATCTGAAGGGTGGAGTACTCAATCAACGCTATTGTTGACAAGAAGACCACAGGCGTACCTCTTCACCCTGGCCGAGTTGAACCTTGAGCAGTTTATGCACAGCTTCCTCGTAGTTCAAAGCGTTCATGATAGTGAGGTATATTGTTCGTCGCAGATTTCCCAAGTTGGTCCCTGTACGATCCTCAATACCCTCTTTTTCTTCAACGGCTGCATGGCTTCGTGAGGACAATGCACTATGGGAGATGCAAGGATACGCACCTTCTTCCTCCTCCTCCTCTTCCTCAATCGACTCGGAACCAGACTCCTCGTCCGAATTTTCACCGAGGATCTCGGCTTTAATCGCCCTGTATTTCTCCTCGTTCTCGAGATGATTGGGGTCAAATTTGAAGACGTCTGGGCCAACGAGTCAACTTGCGTCGTGATCAATGCAATGGAAAACGTACTTAGTCCCTCCTGGATTTGTAGATCATCCTCCAATTGAATCTGGTGGGTAATCTGCTCGTCTTCTTCTACCAGGTCCAAGCCCTCTGGAAGGATGGGATTGTCCTTGTATTTGTCTTTGCGCACTTGCATGAGGACCTCGATCATGTATTGCACACGGTGGCTGATGGAACCTTCGTTGAGAACGGCACGGAAGCGTTCAAAGACGGTTGCGTTTGCTTTTGGAGAGTTTTCGGCGAGGAATGCACCAACTTCGCGAGCGAACCCAACAGCAATCTCGATGGAGTCGTCGGTTGGGCGTTCGAGCAACAAGACAAGTATTTGAAGTGCTATGATCTCATGCGCGACGGCTTGGTTGACGAGGTGTGCAATGAAGGTGGTGGTCGAATTACAGACGATCTGACCGGATTGTAAATGCTTGACGGGTAGGTAACGAAATGACCGACATACTTTATCGTTTCGTTTGTAAGCCCTCCTGAACTGGCTTGTGAGTCGAGTGAGGACCAGTTCACCCACTTGGGGTAGTTTTGTGTTGATGATGGCGACGAGGGCAGCGAACACGGGTGTGAAGGGCAAACTGGCTGCCTGTGCCTTCATGACGCTGCGGGCAAACAGTCCGCGCCCGCGAACGAGATTCTCCGAAAACAACTCGGGTACGACCTGCTTGATGTTGGCGATGTTGACACGGTTGACGATACCGGTGATAGATTTGCGGAGTGCGTCCCAAGAGAGTCGCTGGTACTCTGGGCTGGACTTGTCCGACGCAGCAGCGGCTTGGAGAGCGCGGAGTCGTGCAGGGGGGACGTAGACGCCACCTGAGCGAGAGCCGACGAGCTTGGCGAACTCGGCCTGCTTCTCGGCCAGATCCTGTGCGGTGTCCTGTTCTTTTGGTTTCGCAGCCTTCTCGAATTCGGCTGCAGCCATGCGGGCTGCGAGTTCGCGTTCGCGCATCGCTCGTCTGACGGGGTCGACGTCGTTTACCTTGGGGAGGTCTAACTGGACGCGGGGTCTCGGTGACCGTGATCTCCTGCGAGCGGACGGAGGTGGCCCATCTGACTGGTCCGGAGAGGGCGAGCGGGACCTGCAGCATCCGTCAGAGTCGCTGCGACGGAACGACGACGAGCGGGCGCACCTTTTTCTTGTGGCCATTCGATGAGAGCGATCGTGGGAATAAAATACTTGGACACGACGATGGAGACGCTCGCCGCGCTCGCATCTCTCGTACGAGTAAGCCTCCCCGTGTCGCTGCAGCCCCAGTACAGACCGATCCATACAGCTTAGCGACCGTGTGGTGCGCATCCTCGGCCAGGTAGGAAAACCCCTGTCACACCACCGCTCGCTCACCCACACCCCCTAGAACCCAGGGAAGTTCACATTACAGGGTAACCCTCCTCCTCGTCCGCCTCGAGCATTGACCGAGCCGTGTACGCAGGCACGAACACCTATCTCATCGGCGAGATTGCCCCCTACACACTCATCGACACCGGTGACGGGCGGCCAGGCTACATCCCCCTCCTCGAATCCGCCCTCGAACATGGCGCCAGAAACTCAGGCGAGACATCACCCCGCCAACACGTCTCAGACATCGTCATCTCCCACTGGCACCCAGACCACGTCGGCGGGCTCTACTCCGTGCTCAACCTCCTCAGGAACCTCTGGAGCGCGGTCAACGCACCCCTTCCCTTCCAGCCCCCGCGCATACACAAGTTCCCGCATACCGCACTCCCCGACGTGAGATTCCAGCGTGCGATTCAGCCCATCGAACCCGGTATGTACGTCCCCAGTCCGAGCGGGTCGCTGTTCCATGACCTGCACGACGGCCAAATCTTTTCCATCACCCACTCGGACGCCTCTACCGACCAGAACGCCTCGTTCCAAGTCATACATGCTCCGGGGCATACGGAGGACTCCATCGCTATCCTGTTTCCGTCCGAACAGGCACTTTACACCGCCGACGCCGTCCTCGGCCAAGGAACCGCCGTGTTTGAAGACCTCGGGACGTATTTATCGACCCTTCGCTCGCTCCTGTCGTACATCGACATTGACAATGACATTATCCTCTACCCTGCTCACGGGCCCGTCATTCACAATGGCCGGCAGGTCATACAGTCGTATATTGATCACCGGATGGAGAGGGAGCGTCAGATCGTCCAGGTACTGCAACAGACCACAGAAGAAGCAGGAAGGACCTGGTCTACTTGGGAAATCGTCTCCAAGATATACGCAGCGTATCCCCGCGAGTTGTGGGAGCCTGCTGCTGGTAGCGTGACACAGCATCTCCAGAAGCTGCTGACTGAAGGAAAGGTCGAGAAACTCGGTGGCGAGGGTAAAGACACTAAATGGAAACTTCAGACCATACTATAGTCGAGAGCCTGCAAAAATGGGACAGACACGTTTCATTGTACTTGGTAGAATACATTGTGTAGCCGTAGTGTGTAAGGTAGCAAGTCCTCCTATAACGCATCGAAATTGATGTGATGTGATGTTCGTCTCCTCTCCAACTCGTCCTCTCGCTAAAAATCCACATTTAAGTAACGACACTTATGACGCTTCGGGATGGACCCACCTTCTCATTCAGATGTAGTATGAACACGATAATGGCCAATATCGCAGTGGCCACGACAACCGTCAGCGTCACCCAAGGAATCCACTGTCCGGGCCGCAAGAACAACTCGCGCTTCCACGATCCGTCACTCAGTCCTGGCGGTGGATGAATGACGAGACGCGAATTCGGGATAACACCCTCCATGTTAATAAAGTGGTTCTCGGTGTGTTTCGTAGACCCCACAAACAGGTTCTCGATATAATTGTTCGTCCGGCCAAGGCCAAAGAACGAATAAGGGGAAAGCAGCGAATGGTAAGCGGTTTGAGGGAGCTGACCGACTGTTTGGCAGGACATCAACGAGTAGGTAGCTCGGCACTCTGACCCTCTCACCTTGAGCAGCCGATCTCTGACCAGAGGTGTCGAGAACCGTATACTTGTATGACGCTCCGGAATAGCTCACGCCAAATGGCTGTCTGGCGATTAAGACAAACTCGGCGACGGAATGCACGACGCTCACCAGATAGTTCGTACCATTCGGCAGGGTGCACCAACCATTGTCGCATGCACCATTCAATACTTGTTCCGACCATCAGTACGAACAGTGCCCCCCAAAAAATTTGCACGCACCGATCGCCTTTAGGAAGAACGCATCATAATAGAAATTGTTCTGGATGAACGTTACCGTGCCACGACCCTGTGTTCCCGTTCTCTGGACAACAATATCAAGCGTCCCCTGTTCAGTCCCGGCATGTTATATTCCATCAGGGACACAAGATTTTAAAAAATGACGCACGTCCTCATCCATGTCGATAAACGTTGCACCGGACGCATCATGAATGGCTTCCAAATTCCGTACGCCTTTCTGAAGGAGCTTAAATCCGCGCCGTCCCCGACCGTTGGCATCACACCCTGCAAGACCCTTTGTACAGGGTTCTGAAATCAAAAGTTTTGGCGTGTGTCTGTCTGCTGTTGCGGCAATTACCAACAACTCCGGGAAGCCATCCAAATCTGTATCCCCAAGACGAACAGGAAGTGGAACAGCGGGTGAGAAAGTAGCATCAAGTACAAGAAGAGAACTTGAAGGCGAGTTGACGAGGGAAGAGAAGGGGATCTGAATGAAAGCCTAAATAATTTTGTTGATGATGAGGGCGAGCAATGGCACTAGCGGGACTCTGCTTACATCGTTCTCCCCACTTGTGCTGAGGTCGAAACTGAACTCTGGATCTGCGACGCAAAGTGCTTCGGGCGTTCGGCAGAGCCGATTCCCTTGCTCATCGGTGGTACGGGAGGCGGAAGAAGAGCAGACGGGTATTTGTTTATTGTAAGCAATGTTGATCATGCAGCCGGAACCGACGCCGGTCGTGGACGATACAGAAGAGCACGTCGGGAACACCATGTCGATGGTTCCGTCTCGGTCTGTAACGCATCGGTACATAGTTCGCATCCGCACCGACTGACTTACCAATATCAGCAAAGCTGATCGCCTGGACCCCTGACGGAAGCGATTGGTGCTGCGCAAGAGAAAATCCAGCATCCTTGTTGTTCACCCATATCTGAAATGACCTTTTGCCTGACCCTTCATCACAAACGAGAAAGATGTCTACAACGACGTGAGCACGACTCTATATCTACAAGATGAAACTGACCAGCAAGACAATCTCCGTTCAGGTCGATGATTGCATTGCTGTGTGGAGAGGCTAACTTGCATTGTGCACCCTGAAAGTGGGGGTCGACACTGGGAACAAGTTAGCAGAACGATCCACCACACCATGCGACCAAAGACATACAGGTCAAACAATGTAGGTTGACTGTTGGAGCTGTTCCAGGTATTTCTCCAAGCTTTCAAATGGCTTGACGAACTCTGACTGGAAGGGATCATTCCGAGCAGGTCAATCTTCATGTCCCCGTCGAGATCAACAGGTATGGGTTGTGGAAGTGCAGAGGAGGGTGAGGATATGGGAGTAGAGTCTATTCCAAACTTTCAGACGCGAACCGAGAAAAAGCCGCGTATATCATCTACATACGGAACGTTCCATCGTGGTTACCCTGGTATAGGGCCATATTGAGGGTGGTTGCAGAATTTGCGCTCATGACAAGGATGTCAAGTTTCCCGTCGAGCGTGAAATCGCCTGGAATGACGTTGTATATGGGCGCCGTATGTCGCAGCTGAGGGCGCCTCCGGAAAGTGAATGCATCTTTGGGATTGCGTGTATAAATGGAATTCTAGGCCAGCAACGGGCTTACCATGGTCCCAGAGGTATACGGACAGGACTTGCTGACTCGAGTCTATCGTCAGCACGTCTAGGCTTGATTGTGGATGAATCGAGTGACAAAGGCAGGCGAGTGGTTGTTCACATACAATCGATCTCCGTTGAAGTCCCCGAACGCAACTATTCGGTCTCCGTCATCCAATCCCAAGGAACCTGCTTCCATGAGAGCATTCTTCGTGAATCGCTTGGGAGAGAAGGGCCATATTGACGAGACAGGGCTGGCGAGCAGTAATATGGCTAGAAGTACACGAGAGGAGTGCATGATCGTGTTCGGACGCATGCTCGAGCGGAAGAGAGAATAGGAACCCCCCAGCATATCGGTTGTGCAGTCGGTGAGATGTGTCTATTGAAACCGTGCGGGGGAGAACAGCAAGCGACGTCATGCAGCGACCGACCGACTGGCAATTCAAACACGGACAAACAAAGGTAAGGACCAACTAATATTTGCAACGTTGCAAAGCGAATAATGCAGGCGAGCAAATACAGTACATCATCTGAGAGGATCAAAGTCACCCCAATCGTCCTTTGTCACCGGTTTGCTAGCCGCAACAACGCGAGTGGGTTGAATGGGCGTTAACATTGATGACATTGAAAGAGGTGACGATTGTAACGGAGGTGACGACATTGCGTGAGAAGGCATCACCGTCGTAAAGGGGGTATAGTTCGGCGTAGTATAGCTAGGGGGGGGCAGAATAGTTTTGGATGGGGCTGCTGAGAGATCAGAGGGCGATATATTATAATTGGGCTTCTGGGGTGCAGCAGCAAATGGCACAGAGGATGAGATAGGCTGTTGTAAAAGAGGATTCGAGATGCGTTGTGACTGGGTCTGTGGATGTATCGAGAAGGCCGATCGATCGAATGACGAGGAAAGGTTTGGTTTGGCGCTAAGCCGTGGAGGTCGTGAAAAGGATGTATCAGTCACAATTCGCGGCGATGAAGGCACCGACTGGGTCTGCGGGGGTCGGGTGAGTGGAACCACGGGAGGACTGATGGTTTGTGTGGTGGTCATGGGCGCAACCGATTGTCCAGGTGTCTGCGAGAACATCAGAACTCAACTCTAACTTCAGAGGGTTCCGCCAACCTCAGGGGTGTTATTGAATATGCTACCCCAGACATCATCATCCCAGCCTTTCGAGCCGTCGATGACTGTATCGGGCTTTATACTGGTATTGCTACGGCCCACCAGCGTCTCAAAGTCGACCCCCGAGTCAAAGTTGGGCAATGTAACACCATTGGCAGGTGTGGATCGGTCTTCTATGCGTTGTGAGTCTCGCAAGAATTGGTTGTGTTCTTTCTCGACCCGTTCTCCGAGTTTGCGGATGACAGCCATAAACCGCTGGAACTGTTGGACATTCAGCACTGTGAATCAGCGTGAGCATCAGGTGTGAGACGCTGTCATTCAACTCACATGGTCCCATGGACATTGACCAGAGCTGCGGAAGGACAAGAGTTGCTACTGCCTCCCTATCAACCTTGAAACCCATAGCCTCTTGGACGGAAAGGGTAGCCATCTGTAAGGGACGATGCATCTTATCATGTTTGGCAAACAGCCATAATGGAGACGTACCATCACAGCTGGTTCCTTAGTGCGGATCTTCGACAAGAGGGGACATAACTTCTGTGTCAGATTCGTCTGACAATACTTTCATTCTATGCTCCGTGCCATGAGGAGAGTGGACTAACTTGATCAAGAGTTTTCACCATGCTCAGGAAGGTCGTCAGTGTGGCAACCTTCACCGAGAGTAGTTTGGTCTTGGTAAATACCAACTACGGAGAATCAGAGCACTCGATGATGACCGTCTTCGGATGGAGACATACCGCTACGCGGGGGAACAATACACCCGACACTTCCGCATAATCAGTGGTTTCACACAAGTTGGGGACCTTTCCCAAAGCCCGTTCCTGGACCTGCGCAACAAGATCAGATATATGTGATGCGAACTATACTGAAAGCTGACCATGGCATGTTCCGATTCCAAGGCGTTATATACAAGCGGTAATACCTCTTCACAAGATGTCAGCGTAACAGGGAAGAGTCTGACATTCCGGCACCTACGTTCCCGGAAGACTCCCTTTTCAGTCTTGCTTTGTAGCATTTCAAGATTATCTAGCAATGTGAGCATGTTTTGTGGTGGATCTTTGATAGTGAACAACGGCTTAAGACTAGGCAGAACAAGCTGTGCGAACTGAGTAGCTGACAGAATATTCGAGATGGCGAAAACATTAGGGAGAATGTACGGAAGGAGATGTGTGTCTTTCATCTACAGCCCACGTTATCTCGACATATATTTGACAACAAGACTGAGGAAGTCGAACCTCTTCCAGCAGCGTTGGCAATATCTTGCGTATTCTCAACCCTTCTGAGAATCTACTCAGCACACCCGTAAGGCCTTTCATAAAGGACACTTTCTCTTCGCGGGTCTTTGCCGTGAAATTTGATCGATCCAAGAAGTTCAGCGTGGAGATGGGGAGCGAGGAGAAAAAGGGGTGGGATGGAAGAGTAGCTGGAGTTGGCCTACTTTGCGACCCTCGCGTGATGAGCGATCGCAAGAGGTCTCAATGTGCGCGATATCAGGCTCGGGTACACAGGAAAAACTAGCGAGATACACACCCTGTAAATCTATGTCCAAGTTCCCTATATCGGGAACTGGACGATCCGCATTATCGCGCAGAGTGCCGAGACTTGCGTGGTTGTGAAAAGGTGGTTTCCCTCTACAGTGAACAGCGTATATCACAGCACCGAGAGAGTACATGTCAGACGCTGTGACGAGTACCTCATCCAAAGCATATTCTGGAGCTGTCACGAAGCTTTCAATTGATCTGACATAGAGGACGGTAAAGGAGAAGAGAATACCGATATAATCGAATGAACGCTGTATGTAAGATGGGACACGTCCATCAAATCCGGGAGGCTCCCATCGTGATGGTGACCCGTCGGCAGTCATGAGGGGGATAGTCAGGCCCAACCCAGATATTTTCCAGTCACCCTGCAACGACAAGCAATCAGCTCGAGCGAGATGTCACTGTCAAGGTACCCGACATACGACTCCGTTAATAATAACACATTCTGGTTTCAAGTTTGAATGTATTAATTTTGCCGATGAATGTAGAAACGAGAGTCCTTTGCATAGCTGAAGGATTCCCTTTTGAATCTGGGTGAAGATGAATTTCTGAAGAGAGATTGCGAAGATACAGTCGCTCACTTCGATCTCATCGAGTTCGACAAGAGGGGTACAGTAAGATCCTCGTGGTATTGACATGTCAAGGGACGACAGAATGGGCTCCGTCGCAAAGATAAGCTCGTTGCGAGTTTCCTCGAGAGGCTCGACCATCTCTTCACGACATGTGGTCAGTAGTCTGGATAGTAACTGCTGAGAGGACATACCGAGGATGGACGGATGACGCAACTTGCTCAGTGCGGCAGCCTGACGGAGTGATTAGTTGTGTATCGATGCAGGTAAGCATAGCTAGGACCTCGGCTCTCATGACCTCCAGGACGTGTTCCTTGTGCAGAGGACCGAGACCCTCCATCTCGGCTCGCTTGTCAAACGTCCAGACAGATACATGCTTGCCCGTGACCTTGTGTGTGGCCCCCTGGACCTTCCATAAACCAACTTTGACCGACGCTGGTGGAGCGTGCGTGCCGGAAGCTGAAGATCCTGCGGGTGTTGGTGTGGATGAACGACTACCATTTCGTGTACCAATGTTGTAGGACTGTGATATCGCTGTTCGAGAGAAAAAGGACGTCGCTGCAGCAAGCATCGTCTCTCAAACTGGCCGGGAGGCAGGATATACTTGCTGATGTAATCTATTTAACGTACATACGTCTGTACTCGCTCGGCTAAATTGACGTCCATGGGACAGCGTTGCGGATCAAAAGGCATCCCTCGTCTGACCTCTACACCCACCTTGCCGACGATGAGGCCAACTATCCGCGCGCTTGACCATCGTATCATGCGCTCTAAGAGCACGGCATTCATCGGGCTCGGTCGCATGGGCTCGGAGATGGCCTACAACCTCTTTTCAAAGACGTTTGCACAGTCCTCCGATTCCCACTTTGTGGTGTGCGACGCAGTGCCGGAGAGTGCAATGACATTTCGTCAAAAGTTTGTGTCTCAGTTCCCAGGTGCGAGCGTTGATGTCGTCGAGACCCCCGAGGAGTAGGTTACTTGGAACGGTTTAATTGTGCTCGGCACGCAGATCAGCTCATGTAGACACATTTGGCAGAGCCGTACGCTGTTCCGAAACGGTGATCACGATGCTCCCATCTTCACCGCAGGTCAAGACTGTCTACTGTGATGGAAACGGGATTATACCAGCGCTGAAAGCAATGAACAGTACGGAAACGCAAAATAGTCTATTCATCGACTCTACGACGCTGGACGTGGACGCCGCACGCCAAGTCGCCAGGGATGTCCAGCTGATAGGGGCGCAAATGATCGATGCGCCCGTATCTGGAGGTTTGTATTATTTGAATGATCCGTGGTGCGCCTAATGAATGCAATGACAGGAGTCACCGGAGCGCATGCGGGCACGCTCTCGTTCCTTGTTGGGGGGCCAGAAGCGTCCTTTCTCCAAGCGCGGCCAATACTTGAGCTGATGGGGAGGCGTATCATCCACTGTGGCGCGTCTGGTGCGGGATTGGGCGCCAAGATTTGCAACAACCTCGTGCTGGGTGTGCAACAGATTGTCGTCGGAGAGGCTATGCTGCTCGGGCAGAAATTAGGGCTGGACCCTGCGGTGCTTGCTGGCGTGATGAATAGCTCGACGGGGAGTTGTTGGGCTTCTTCTGTCAACAACCCGGTGCCCGGCTCGCTCCCTGATAAGACGCCACCCTGCGAGCATGACTACGAAGGGGGCTTTGCCACGGCTCTCATGCTGAAGGTGAGTCATGTACTATGTCGACGCGTGGGATAAATGAACAGTCCGGGCAAGGACATGGATCTGGCGATGAACATCGGCAAGGCTAGCAGGAGCGCCCTTCCTCTCGGGGAGGCAGCGAGAGGTGTCTACGCAGAGGCGATGCGACGACGACCCGGGCTCGCCAGCAAGGATTTTTCGAGCGTGTACGTGCACCTGAGGGATCGAGTGTAATTACGTAATGAATATAAAGCTCGAACCGATCACGTCTCTCCCCGTCCACCTCCACCCATGGCTGGCATCGGCGACAAACCTGCCGCTATCATCCTCGGTGCGCACCTCCTCTTCCTCCCTCCCAGATCCTCATCCGATCTCTCCCAGGTGGCCTCAACACCTACACCCGTGCCCTCGCCGCCTTCCTAGTCCCTCTGGAGGGCCCTCGCTCGGTCTCAGTACGTCTCCTTCCTCTCCTATCTCTCATTCTCATCTCTCAAACGTCGCAAAGCACCTACGCATCGTAGACAAATTTTCCGTGTCCCCTCCCACGACGTCAGTCCACCGTCCTCACCGCCAACACCTCACTCATTTTCATCCACACAGCTATCTTGGCGCACAGTTTCCAAAGGTTCTCTCTCAACCAGACGTCGAATACCGTCAAGCAAACCTCACCGTCCCCGGTAAGCTCCTTCCGTACGTCGCCGGCATCAATCTCAACGTCCACAAGCCGCTGTTGCCTCGGTCTTTGATCCACCCCCGGGAAAGGCTCCCTTTTCTTATGTATTCGATCTCACCGGAGAGGTTAACCCTGACCGTGGTGAAGTCGTATGCCTCCCCTTTCTCTCGCCTCTTTCCGTCGGCTCATGTCATTCCATCCTAGATTGCCATCAAGTTGACTTTCACTGTCGCCCGCATCGTCGCCTTGGAGGCCGCGAAACGCAACGTAAAGGCATACGTGCGCCTGCAGCAACCAGTCTATGAATCTTCCGACAAGGGTATCCATGACGAGAAAGAAGATGTCAAGCCCGTAAGGCCTTTGGACGTTTGGTGGCACGAAACACTACGCATGTTGGCGTCCATTCAAGGGTAATCGTTCGAAATTATTCTATGAAAAGCGTGCCAACGGTCACTAGGCTGAACCTGGTTATCTTGCGCTCTGGCTTCGTATATGGGCCCTACGTCGAATATGGCCTCTGTGAGAACCACTCTGCCCTTTTGGTCATATGATTCTGACGTGGATTACAGATCCCCTTGTCATTACCGTCGCATCAGTATATGGATATATGAAGAAACCGATGAAGACGATGTAAGTTTAGCGCAGCCCGCATTTCCTCAGAACTGACAAGCATTCATAGATGGGGACCAGGCAAGGAACCTGTACACACTGTCCATGTCGAAGACGTCGCGGGCGCAATGTGGGCATGTGCACTGTGGATAAACCAACAGGGTCGTGAACAGGCTATTGCGTCGGCTGGAGAGAAGATACCCTTCCATAACGAGAAAAGCAAAACCAAAGAGGTGGACGGAATGATTTCGCCAGATGAACAGCCAATCGCCGCGCTCTTCAATTTAGTGGATGACTCAGAGATGACTCTAGCGAAAGCAGGTTCGATGATCACAGAGTATTTTGGGACAACATTTGAGTTCTATTCAAATTTTGAGACGACAATGGCAAAGGTCGGTGCCTCTTTTAGTTCGACGACGCGGGTTTCTATGCTGACTGTTGATCAGCTCAAGCTTGAGGACTTGGTTGAGGAAATCAACGAGCACCACGTCGGAACGTGGACGGAGATGCTCCAGCGGTCGAACCCGCCAATCTCACACACACCATTGACTGCGTACATGGACAAGCATGCATTATCGAAACACAAGCTTGCATACAGCAATGGGAAGATCAAAAGCATTGTTGGCTATCAACTGAAGCGTCCGTCGTTCGATCGGGAAACGTTAAGAGAGGTGGTAGAAAAGTGGAAGGAGGAGGGAACGTGGCCGCGGTTAGACGGGAACGGATGCTGCTGATTTGGTGGGACGAACATCTAGGGATCCAGGTTTTGCTTTAGGGTTTGGTCCTCTGTGTTTCTTTTTGGCCTTGCTATCACCGTCCTTGTTGTTATGTTTGCTGTACCCCGTTGATTAATAGCGTCATTTTAATCTGATATCTCCTCTCATGACAGTGTTTGAAGAACCCTGCAGGGAAAAGCGACAACCCTCGAGCATGGCAGTATCAGTCGCACGGTGATCATGATAGATCATGCAAGTTCGTTACCAATCATCATTTACCAGTTCATATTGTGCCCGCACCGAGGGTTAATGTGACGGTAGCAAACTCGGGGACCAAATTCAGCTGCCAAGCAACTGGAATGAACACCTGGTCTGGAACGACTACAGTCTGACAGCCTTGCTGGAGGTTATGCGTTGTGAAATTAATTGCAGTCTTCTGATCGGCGCAGAAGCAATAAGCATCGATCATACTTGTTACACTTGGACCCGCAAGCAACGGGGAAGAACTCGACGTGTTATTAATAACGCGTCAGGCGGTCACCGTCGAGTTCTCTATGCCGGCAAGCGAGATGTTTGAGTGGACTCTCCTCGGACTGGTTCCTCGTGTATCTATGACTAGAAGAAAAACTCGGACCCAATGAACGGTAGGATCAGCTTTCGAAAAAAACAGCACATAGGGACAGGGCATAGCTAAGCCCACCCGCTGCTTGCTACCTTTGGCAATTCTGCGGTCGTGTCAGTGAGTAACTCCTGAATGCCCCGGACGGCATACTGATAGCGTAGTGGTCCATATCCCATTCTGCGATAACATAATGGGTGTTGTTTCACGACTGAGTCCGAGGGGTGTCGAGACTTCAACAGTGACAATGATACGACCTAGAAAAGTCGAGGAACTGGAAAAGAGTGGACACGACCCAGGAGAGCGGGTCACCGTGCTCACAGCGAGCGTACACAAACGCAATAAGGCCTGTCGCATCGCCAGCCGATTGGCTACTCGGTCAATATTTTCCAGTTCGCTGTGATCGCAAAAGCAAGCAAAAAATAAATGGTGTCGGACGGATCATCGATGAAATGAAACCCCGGCAAGCGGGCAGAGAGGTACTCGAGGATTGCGTCTCCCTTTCAGTGTGACCGATGTTGTGATCTCGATTCTCTATCATATTGGGTGATTTTAGCCTATGCGAGACGGGATGGGCACGGCGGATTAGTGATCGAGACTCGACAAGGGTGGCTCCAATCCGGCAGAGAGTCGGCACAGAAGTGATGAGCCGGTTCATGAAACTGATATGATGGTAAGATGAACGTGGCATTCTGGGTAGTCTAAGATGACAAAGTGCGTACTCGTACTTGCATCTCCATGTTGTTTCACGAGTCCTGTCATGTGCAGTCGACGCGTTCCAGGCAGCCGGAGCCAGCGACGGCGCGAACAGGAGAGCGAGTCGACGAGGACAATGTACGATGGTGGGAACGAGCGTACCCAAGATAGTCAAGCCTGGGTTCGAAATTGGATTAGCGTCGTGTACACGTCAGCTTGCATAGTTGCAATGGTCTCACGGCGAGGACGCGAAGACCATCTAGTTCGGGTCCACAGCACGTACTTAAAGGTAAGGCCCATTCTGGCCCGCGTTGTGGTCCTCCCAAGTCACTTACGCGATGTCGTCTTCAGCCAACGAAGGGAGAGTTGACGCCCCTTCCCAACGCGCCGAGGAACAGGAATCACTTTTGCCCCCAGATCGCCCCATGGGTTCAGACACTAACAGGCTAGAAGGCCGACGCGGCGACGGTGCTGCGTACATCATCGTATTCGTGCGTTTGGCGCTCGTCTTACATCCACCTTTTAATTTTTTCCCGTCGCTCCGTCCCATAGGTCTCACTTGCTGTGAGCATATTTTTTATATGCTCTCATGTCGTGTCTGAACTCATGACCTACAGGCCTTTATTATACCAACATGGGTGATCGTCTTGGCTAATGACCCAGCGTCCCTCGGTTGGTTCAAGTTCCACCCCCTATTCCAGAGTTTGTCTATCGGTTTCTTCACCTACGGTAAGCATTCGCTCTCGACCGCCCATATTATACGTTTCGCCGACCTCTTCCACGCCGACTCAAAGGTATCCTGACCCTCCAGCCCACCTCCCAGCCCTCTTCCAAGGCCGCCGGCCTCCAGAGGCACCAGATCGCTATGTTGGGTTTCGGCCTCCCCCTCATCCTCCTGGGCACGCTCGCTATCATCCTGCAGAAAATTAGCTACGGAGCGCCGCACTTCACGTCTTGGCACGGTGTGGGTATCCCTCCGCTTTTCGACCGCGTTGACGAAACATTATTCACCGCTTCTCTAGACACTGGGCATCATCTCCGTGGTGTGGATCGTCATCCAAGCCCTGGGCGGGGGATCGACCGTCTGGTTCGACGGTGCCGCCTGGGGTGGCGGAATCAGGGCCAAATTGGTGTGGAAATACCACAGGTACATGCGCTACGCGTCCCGTCCTCCTAGCCACGCTCACTCGCTTCACGGCTCCTAGGTTGTCAGGATACATTCTCCTCCCTGTCCTTTTGTTGACAGCACATCTCGGAGGGGCTTGGTCTCACTGGGTAATCAGCAACACCAATTTGTTCGTGCGTTTGCTGGCCTTTGCGATCGCCCCAGTTACCATCCTTGTCGGGGTTTATTCGCGCATCCGGTGAGTAACTCGGGGCCTCGATGAAGTAAGATGAATGTTCCTAATCGCATACACGACAGCGTCTCAAAGATGAAATTCTTCTGAAACGTCCTTGGTTATTCCCGTCATGTAATTTACTCTTTTTCGATGTACATATTTGCCCGTGTGGTCATACAGAGAATGAAGTTGTTTTGATGTCGCTCAACCAGAAACATGTTTCAAGTCTGCTGAAGCTCCACGTTGGGGCACGCAGACCACGTCAGCCAGGAATCCTGGCAAGAACCGTTCCAGTCTCGCTTGTGTTGCAGTCCACATCGTGCGCTGCTGTTCGCTTCGGTCGTCCTCGGCTGCAGGCGGGGAGACGAGGATACTCGCCGCATTCATCACCAAGACCACGTTCTTGAGCGACTCCGAAACTGCTTCATACTGTATAATGCGCGCCAGTCAGCGCTCGGGAGGTGAAGGGAGGAGTGGCGCACGAACCAATTGTTCGCTCTTCTCAGCGCTGATCAGACGGTCCAGCAAATCCAGGATTTCGATCCACAGAACCCGAATATCCGCGTTCCGATGACACCGGGCGACTTCGAAATGCATGAAGGCCTTGCATAGGAGCGCCGAGGCTCGCAGTCGCGTTTCCGACATTCCCTGCGGATCTAACAAGTACACCTGCGGCTTCAAGAGCTCATCCAAGATGGGGAAAATCACGCTGTTGAAAATTTCTTCAACCTGGCTATGGTCGGTCTCATCGTAAACGAGTTGGGGACCAAGCAACAGTCGTTGCAGCTGATTGATGGCAGTGTTTCGGACGAGGCGGGATGGATTCGTCGACTCCCTCGCCAAAGATGAGCTCAGCGGTAGGCAATAATATCGCCATACTATTTTCGAGAATATCAGGATTGAGTGGTTCGGAATCGGCGGTATGGGCCCACCTTGTGCAGGCTGTAACTTGGCTGACTCAGCAAACGGTGCGACGACTCTCTTCAGGTCAAAAATGAGGTCAATGGCCTTGCGGCCACGATCGACGGCGGGCGCGCTAAAATATAGTATAAATAAGGGCCTAGCATTTAAAGGGAGGTTGACCGACTCTGCGCTGGGCTGTGGTGGTATCCGACGAGGCTTTGTTGGTGACAACTGGATCGACGCCCCTGCGGCGGTAGCAAAATCGACTAGGGTCGATAGCAGCCCTGCAAAATTATCTGGGTTGACTCTTTGGCTTGGCCCTTCGGAGGCGAAAGTCGCCACGAGATTGAACGTGGAGCGAGCTGCTTCGGGGTTCGAAATGGTTGAACGGAGCGTTGCAAAGATAACATTCCACTCGGTCTGCGTGCTAGGTTGAGCATCAGCAACGATCGATCTCTGTTCCCGAAAGTCCAAAAACGACACACCTAGAGAGGGGTTTATGTTGCAGAATTAGGCTCACACCCGCCACTACATGTTCTGCAACGGAGTTGGCAACGGACGATGGCAGGTTGGCGATCAAATCAAGTGATATATAGAGTTGATCGCGCAAAGTGTCCTTCGTTTCTAATATGTTGGCAATGGAAGCAGGTCGACTAGACATATACTCACTTTTTGAGCATGGATCAGTGCAAGGCGCAGAAGCGCAACAACGGCCCGCTCGATGAGCAGCACACTATAGTGGGTAGAGGCAGATAACAGTGCCGACAGGTGCTCGAAAAGTGTGGGCCTGAAACGCACATAGTTCAGCCTCAGACGTGCATATAGGCTGTTGAAGACATACCAAAGATCTTCGATATACTGGATTGTATGGCATGCAATGCTGACCATCGTTTCCAGAAGGAAGACAGCAGCGGGATCATATGGCAGGACATAAGTTTCGTCTCCTTGGGATGCTCCACTGTACGGGCTCGCGACGTCGTCTGATTCTTGCTTGAGTCTGGCAATAGTTCTCTCGTGCGCGAGTGCCTCGAGAGCTCTAATGGCAGCGACCAGGGCCTCCGAGTCTAGCTGCCTAACTAACAGTAAAAGATTTGCATCATCCTCTTCATTATGAACTCACATAATTTGTGCATAAAGTTCGTCCAAACGACATGATGCTATGCAGTCAATGGTGCACAACGTGTTCTCAACCTCTTGGTCAGTGGCTTCGGGTACGAGGTTGTCAGAGCTCGAGCTATAAGGTGTCATGAGGTATGATGACAGGGCGGAAAGCAAACCGCCGTCACTCCTTGGGGCTGGCCGTGATGGTTGGGCGCCATGGAGTGGTATCATCGTAACACCACCAAGGAAATCTTCCATCTGTAGCATCCTTGTCGGTAGCAAGGAATGCATGAACAAGTTTTCGAACATCTCGAAAATCTGCCCAGGAATCAGCCCTCCAAGTGGTGACATTAATAATGTGCTTACTTGCGTCCAACCTTCACGAAGAGCATCGCCATTACCATTGACAATATTAAACAGGACCACCGCAGCTAACTGCCCTCTGAAGTTCGTTCCAAATTTGACGGACAGCGAGGAAACGGTCACAGATTGTCGTTCGACTTCAACGACCGGATAGTTGGGTACGTGAACAGGAAGGTTCTCGGACAAAAGGCTGGTGGCCTGCGAAAGCGAGACTACCACAAAATCAAACACATCCGGCAGATTAAAGTGCCCTGCCAACGTAGCACATTGTCGGAATCCTGAAATTGCTCGCTGGATCACATACTCGTCGTCGAAGGTAATGAAAGCGTGGGCGATGGCAGATATAACTGGCTTCCAGACGGTTTTGAACATGTCGAAATCAAAGAGAGCGGAGTTGCATATCATGAAGGGCCCTGCCGACGTTCTTTGGTATGAATACTTATAGGAAACTTTATACGGACCTGATTGTCGCGAGCGGGTGAGCAGTTCTTTCCATGCATATTCGAACCCCAGTTGGCCAGTGTGTTCCTCCGGCATAATGATTTCACGCTTGCGTATCGAGTCGTAAATGTGTTGCTAGAGAGAGTAAGCCAGAGCAAGCGAGGAACAGGATAGTGCATACAAGGAACTCAGGTGAAAAATCTTCTCCACCATTCTGTCCCCTCAGATTCCGTTGGTAATCCTCTATTGTCATCCGTTTCTAGTATACTATGAGTTGTAGAAGACAGGTGCTAAAAAGGAGGCACTTGCCCGAATTTGAGGGTTGTGGAGATCAGTGTTGAGCATAATGATTGAGAATGCTAGCACGTAAACGGCATCTTGAGTCTTGATCTCAGCTGAAGATGAGCAGTAGAGTTAATACCAACTATGGAGTAGCACGAAAGACGCCTATACTTGCCTGGCTTCGAAGCGAAGTATACCGATGCAAAAGTCTCAGCAATGCGATCTATTTGTTGACCCTCCCCGGGAAGTCTGAGGGCTTCGAGCATATCCCGCATGGCATCGACCATGGGCTTCTGATGGTGATATGAGTCACGGGACACCAGAGGAAGAGAAGAATTCACATCTTTGAAATCAAACAAGTTCATGAACTCCTTCAGCAGCTCCAAATTGTCTGGTTTGGACAGGTAGTCTCCTAGGAGACGTTTATCTAGGCGAGTAGAGCTTTTGAGAAACCTTGCCAAACTCTTCGTCCGAGATACCTCTGGAGAGAGGTTCGAGTATATGAGTTTGTTCTCCTCCAGAAAAGCGAGCCCGAGCTTGGGCTTTGAATTGAATCGGGCTGCCCCTGTCAACACAAGCTTCTTCCTGGATTTGTTTTGTAGAAGTTGCTTGGGCGACTCGAATTCCTGGGAACAGCTTCAGGATGCAACACGATGGGTGCAATGGGACATACCGGTTTCCAGGCTTCGCTTTCCTGCACTCCACGTGAGCACATATGACGACATTCGAACAGACACCTACCCCTCGCGCGCGCGCGGCCATGTCATTCACGAACGCTAGCAGCATATCTAAACAAAGGTACTGTGAGTGCAACTGTTGTGCCTCTGAAGTAGACGAATATTGCCAAGGGTACACCCCCTGAGAATGAAAATGAATAAATGAGAGACGATGAAGCATGCGAGCCGACCTTTGTCAGGAACTCTATGAGCCGTTCAAAGAGATTCTCGCAATTGATGTCACAATCATAGTTCGTGTAAAGATCGACCATGAAACTGGGATTCCGGGATATCTGGCTCAACGTCTCCAACATCAAGTCGCGGGTGTCACCGCGGGCAGGCTGCACAGGAGGACGGGAAGGGACAGGACTGCCTTTCTCTAACTCAAGTTCCGTGTCAACCGGTCCGAGAATAGGGGTCGAAGCAGCAGAAGCGCCAGGACGCGGCGAGTTCGCTTGGCGCTTCTTTGTCGTATTGGATCTCTGAAGTGGGGGAGCTGCCAGGCGATCGATGCTGAAAGCCAGAAAAAGTTCCTGTTGTAACTTGAGGTGTGGTCGCAAGGTCTCGAACAACGAAGAGATCGTTCGCAAAGCACCCTGCAACACAGCGGGGTTGTCGGAACGCGCGAGCTGGAAAAGGTATTTACATCCATGATCTAGAATCAGGACCACAAGGGAGGGGTAATCCCCAATCCTAGTCCCGCAGGTTTCAATGGTAGTGTTCAAGATGGTAAGAGCAGTCAAGCGCGTCGAATCTGTATGAACTTGGTCATTTGGATCCAGAATGTTGACAAGTACCCGAAGGAGCTCCAAGAGGGCAGGGAGCCCATCTGCAATGACAATGTTTGAGAACGATCCAATGGGCCCGTGTTTCAACCTACAAGGTCTGGGTACGACAACAGATGGGAAAGTCCTTTCCACGGTTTTGTCCTGAGCATTCGCTGAATCGGGTGCGGGATCCTGTGTCACATTATCAGCATGCTTTATCTCCTCCCCCTGCGTATCTAGGGAAGGTGCGTTTTCAACAACTGGATTGTGTGAAGTTGCGGTAGTCGCGACCGAGAGACTAAGGTCGCCGTGCTGAGGTTCATCTTCAAGAACCCGAAGCTTCGCTTCCTCTTCGGTCGGGTCAAATTCGTAGAGACGCCCGAATATTGTTCGGGCGATTGAAAGCATCGTTGACTCAGCAGATCGCCTTAAGACCTCTGCGTTGTGTTCATCAGCGGACGCGGAACCATGGAAGATGAGACCACAAACCACTTAACCTCATCTGACAACACGTCGTCAACACCGTTTCTAGCATCTCGCAGATCTCCACGTCGCCAAGGAACGCTCCTACGCTACTGCCAACCATGCAGTCGTGAATTACTGTCATGATTTTGAGCAGCACGACCTCGTCTCCCGACGAATCACTCGCTTCGAATTTACAATGTGACACTGTGCTGCTCAGTTCCACCAATGCAATTTCCAGTTCGATGGAATTGGCTGAAATCAATCCACATACAAAGAAATTGTGGATGGCGGAGAGCGCCGCCGATGTGATAGGGCCGGTCGAGATTGGGGAACGGATGAGAGCGAAAAATGGACCGAAAAGCACAGGCAGAGGTATGCTCTGGGGATCTGGGGGATCATGAGTCATGAATCTCAAGCACAACTCGGACCGACCTTCGGCTCCACGAACGGTACGCTTAAGTTCCTGGAAGCCACCCATGAGATCTGCCTCTGGCGAGACCTTTCCAGAACGTCGGTCATTGTCTGCAGGACTTGCTCTCCGAAGACCGAGGTCCCTGGCCAACGCGAAATCTCGAGCGTGGAGCGTATGAGCTGCAGAGGCCCAACGCGAGTTCTTTCGCATGACCGACGTCACGGCAAGTATCTCTGAGAGGAGAACATGCCTTTGAGCTACTGGCGGAGTCGATCCGGGGTACGAGGGATGCATAACTGGGCACCAGGTTGGTCAGGATCACGCGTACGACGGTCGTTTGTTTGTTTTAGAGGCCATTGACAAACAACTATCTAAGTAGTACAAGATGGCACGATATTATTTACTGTCCTGAAGGCTGACCAGCGTCTGCTCGCGTTGCCATCGCTGCCTGTCCAGCTGCAGTCGCTGCCAACCGAGTACGCTTTCTCTCGGCGTCTTCGGTACGTACCATCAGCATGTTATTAAAAACATAATGATGATTAGCCTACCAGCTTCCTTCTCTCGCTCGATCTCGCTCACGATCGCTTCAATTTCGGAGAGCTCCAAGTTCTGAAAAACAAGCTCAGTCTATAGAATGCTCAAAGACTCGATGATGGCTCACAGTGATCTTTCCATAACTTTCCATTACGCTGATTTCGATATTTTTCGCTCCTGTCTGCACAACCTCAAGAAGGCTCTTGACGGTCAACTTGATGCTCTCTTCGCGTGTCATTCCATTATTGTAGTTCTTCTCTAAGAACTCGCGGACCGTTTTGGATGAACGACCAATAGCATTTGCCTGCAAAAACATTTTGGGAACTATCACTGAAGTCTCAAAAGAGGGCTACACACCTTCCATGCGCTGTAAATGCCACTAGGTTCTGTCTGATACAGTCTTGGTCTGGTATCGTGGGGGTCGAAACCGACGATCAGTGTCGATATGCCAAAAGGACGGACACCCCCCGACTGCGTGTATTTCTGACCGATCACATGAACTTTGGGACCTGCTAGGATCCCAAAAATGTATTCTTACCTGTTGAATACCTGCGATGTGTCTTGTGATGTACTCCACTGTCACCGGGTCTTCCACTGTCAATCGATGGCTCTGACATTCTACGCGTGCCCTGTCGATGAGGACGCGACCGTCAGCAGTCAGGCCTTTGGAAGATATGAGCACGAAACGATCGATCGGGGGGGAATATGATACCAGCAAATGCCAAGCAGATATGATCGTCAAGCATCACGACTTTTCGGACCGTACGAGGGTCCTGAAGCTGTAGCACAGATTTCTTCTCGACGCCCAAGACGACGACATCTTTGCCTCGTACGCCGACCTGGTAATAGGAGTGAGACACGGTTGACTGGAAGCGCGAAGGATAGAATTACCGCACATGTCCCCTTTCGAACGGCTTCGAGTGCGTACTCGACCTAGACATAGGACATGAGATGGAGACGTTGGGGACGACGCGTGTGGACAATACCTGGAAGAGGTGACCATCGGGAGAGAATACGGTGAGTGCTGGGGCGCAAGATCAGACGTTGCAGACGGAGCAGCCAAGTGCGACCCACCGCGATCGTAGGACCTGGACATGGTTTGGTCATGGACGCGCGTCCGGGGCTGGCGTATCCCCCAGTAGATTACGTAACTCACTGTCCATCAACACCGCCACCAGCGCGTCTGCGAAACAGAGCCCATGTCGGACGACTCCGACATTGAGATACTAGACAAGAACGGCGTAGACACAAGGTAACACGTCCTCGTCTCCGCACGGCTAATCCTCTGATACGTCGCCAGCCTTTCCGGAAACGACGATATCTGCCAACTCTGTCCCACAAACCTACACGGTAAGAGTCCCGCCGAGCGACAAGATCATTACAACAGAAAACACCTGACTGGGCCGGACACCAGTACGCTTCGAGAGTCTCCTTTGCCTGTCTTCAACCCTGACATGTCTGCAGGGCAACGGGCCGCCAAACGCCCAAGGCCCCAGCCTGTTTCTGTGGCCGCCTCGTCGATGAAGTGCAGGAGGAGCACGGAAAATGCTACGCCTGAGGATGTTTTCTGGTATCCTGCACAACATCAGGCACCACCTGACAACTACACACCAGGTAAGCCATTTTGTGTCGAAGTAAGGATTAGTCCCTCAAACATCATGCATATCAGGAATACTCTCAGTTTTGAAGGCGGCACTCAAGAAATCCCACACAAAAGGTGCTACTCAACGTGCTGTTTTATGCTACGAACGGACGCCTCACATTTATCGTGAATCTTTTGACTCGGTTTGGGGCTGCGGGCACGTGGGCTTATGACTTTGGGAAAGTGACGTTTGGGCTGACTAGTGTGTCTCCAGATATCGCAACTTTCTGATGACTTGTGCCGCTCTCATGGACCAGCAGCTTCAGACCCTATACTTTCCTCACCTCGATGACCCGTCCCCCCCTAGTGTGCGCAATCTACAGCGCTGGTTGGAAGACGCTTGGGAACACGGTAGGATAAGATCACGCAGACGTCTGGGTACCAACACAGTTTGACAGGCTATGACGATGACGGTGCAAGTCATTACAAACGTCAAATAGTAGGCACCAAGAAGAAAATTGGAACTGGAGGTAACATTTAATGAATTCAAGCAACCGTCAATACTTAACCCAGATCGCCAGAGATCTACGTTGCCTTCACATCGCGTAAAATACCGTGAGGTTCATGATAACTTGCGGGTGGCATAGGGTTACTGATTGGAAAATCGGTTTAGCTGTATGCTCGTGGATTTTGATCTCAAGAAATCCCCTAAAGGTTTACCGTGTCATTTTGTGGGGACGTGCCACTTATCCTGCCTCACAGGATTTGATGCGTTGACAGAGTGGGTTGTTAATTACTTCAGCGAAAAACCCGAAGGAGATGTCAACAAGATACTCCGTACCGCGTCGCCTGTTGTGGCCACCAGTAAAATGCCTGTCATTATGCAGTACGACGGTCATTCCATGACGATCGTGGGCTATGAGCTTGCGAAAAATGGCAAATACAACCTCCTTGTGTTCGATCCTTCAAGGTGATGTTTCGACAGCGTCAACACTCAAGGAATATCGAGAATTGATATAATGGAACAGTGAACTCGATAAAGACGTCCGCCAGGCCGCCCTCGACACGTCAACCAGTGTAGGTTTGGCGTCTTCGTCACTTACGTCGCCAGGTAAAAATAAACGCCGTAACCGGTCAGTGTCTCCTGCTCCCAAGAAGCGAACACGTACAGGCCAGGATCCCGACGGCGCAGTAATAGGCATACCCGAGTCGGATGACGAGAAGGATACTGATGATACACGTCAAGCTGCGAGCCTTAAGTCGACTTGGGACCCAGACACAGTCATCAAAGCGCTCAGGTTGAAGAAGCTCAGGTAAGTTAACTATCGGTCGCACAACTTGCCGTTGAACATGTCCCAGGAATAAGCACAACTTCCAACTTCTTTACTTTACCATGGGTGACCCCCTCTCGGACGAGGAGCAAAACAATCGCAAAGTCGTCTACAGTGTCCCAGAGTGTTGATTCTATCTCAAATGTACATTCCGGAGTACTCGAGGCATGTGCGTGGGTCAATACTATTCACCTCGCGGAGGGAACATACACTGACTATCGCGAATATATTATCACGTAGTAAGCACGACACTCTGAAGCAGTTCGGGTGTAATATCGAATTGAGAGACTCCTGAGAGCGGAGGCAAAAACAACGCAGTGACTGCCGACCTGACAGCCCTGTCCCAGGCTTCTTGTACACGGTATCCCCCTGCTCTCATGATGCCCTCTCGGTCCTCTCGTACTGCTTCACTGTAGACGTCGTCGTAATTGTCCCGCAGGGTATACATGTCCTCGTACGTATACCAATCATCCTGAAGCGGGACATGTGGCACGTCGGGAAGGGTAGTACTCTGCGCCGCACGTGAACGTAGCAGTTGTGCACTACTCTTGACCGAGGTGGTGGCAGCAGTGCGAGCAGACAACCGCTTGTGTGCTTCTGCACGGGATTTCGCAATGACCTTGGCAGCATCTTTGGTACTCGTCTCCAGTCGATCGATAATTTCTCGCCGGTCTTTTTCCTTTTCCTCGCGCTCTAATTCCTCTTCCTTGCGGGCTTCGAGCGCGCGTTGTTCTCTCTCTAACCGATCTTGCTCTTCCTGCTCTTTTAAGGCTTGGGCGTACTGTTCGTCACGTCGTAAGTTGAGTTCGATTAATGATGCATTCTCTTTGCGATATCTCTCGATGCTGGCCTCGGTCTCCGCGACATTAACATCGTTGATGAGATTGAACGCTAGATTCAAGTTGAAGGACGAATTTCAGCGACGACCTAATGACTATGGACTTGCCTATATCCTCGACTTCTTCGAGGTAGTCGTTGTACGATCGAAGGTCTGGAAAATCTTCGCGGTGCTTGTTAAAGCTGAAAGAGACGTCATTGGGATAGCCGCAACGTATGAGACGGACTTGCTCTTTCGCTATACGCCTCCGCACTGCAACTTCCTTTTCGACTGTGAGATCTTCGAACGTTTGTGGGGCAAATGCCAGCTTCCGAAGGATCTTTTGGCATATCGGACACGGGGCAGGTCCGAGCGTGAACAACCGATCTATGCACGATTCGCACCTGGGTGGGCGATGAGGTTTGAGTTATGGGAACCACACGTCGCGGTGCAAGATACATTTTGTGATAACACGCGCTCACGAGCAGACGCAACTTTGGGTTGAGATATCGGTCGGACTTGCATACTGGACACTGATCGTCCATGGACTGCGACGGTTTTTCGTCTCAGGGAACCGAAAGAAGGATAGTGCATGTATGGAACTGACGAAATATTCGGATGTCCTGCCAGATGCATCCTTGACACCACCGAATACCGTCGATGAGGTACTTTGGACCTGAGGGGTGTTGGAACGGGTGGAATTCGTTGCGGTGGTGCCGGCCTTGCGCACGGTGGTGCCTCTGAGCCAACTTCCAGCGTTGCTTGGGCGAGACATGGTGGTCGAGTGAAGAGGAACGAGCTATTATATAAACTGGGATGAATAACTTGCAATCTCCCGGCCGAAACGTCCGTCACCAAACAATGGGGAGTCTTGACGGTCGTTTCATCTGGTTTCACTTGCTCAATCTTCGTCGTCGTGTCATTGTCCAGTCTGGGCGACTTGTACAATTACGGCGACGATAAATTCTAGCGTGTTGGCTACATTGCCTGGCAATATTCCCAGTTCGAGCGAGCTTCCACCGCTACGAGCACATCGGCAGAACTACTACTCACAAGGCAACCATCGCCTGTCTACCACACCCTGAAACAAGACCATATCCGTCCGTTCAATTTACTCTCTTTTATCGACTCAATTGATCTCCCTCAATTATATAACTGGCCCTCCAGCGTCTCTCGTCCCCATTAGCTTTCTATCTTGCCCATCTACCATTGCGACGTTACTCGGATCCATCTCGCTCCCCAAATCGAATATGGATCACTTTCACGCGCCAACACCTCAGTCTGCCACATCGATTCCGCCAGGAGCTTTGGCGTCATACTGCCATCAAACTGTGCCCGTGGTCTATGAAGTGCTCATGACCCCTCCCGTGTCTCCTGGTCATAGCGAGGATGGAACAGATACTAGACGCGCGATGGTGCACCAGGAGCAAGGACCGTACACAGAGAAACCATCGCACCAAGAACACCAGCTACCACAACACCAGGCTCCCATCCTGCATGCGCCCTATCCCCACTGGCAACATCGCGATCCTCAGCGGTCCCTCACACCACCACCTCAGCTTGCCCGTTCCCTCGAGAACGAGCGGGTCCACGTCGAAAAACCCGGCGTTTTGAAATTAACTGATTTTGAAGTGAGAGGGACTTTAGGTAAGGTTTTCGTCGTTGCTCCTTGCTTCACTCTTCACTGATAACTTCTCTAGGCACAGGAACATTTGGTCGCGTGCTCTTAGTTCGTCTCAAATCAGCAACTCCCGGATCTCAGAACATTTTCGCCATGAAGGTCCTTCGGAAAGTGGAGATCGTTCGCCTCCGTCAGGTCGAACATGTCAATGCAGAGCGTTACATCCTATCGCGGGTCCGGCATCCATTTGTCGTAGATCTCTTCGCGACTTTTCAGGACAGGTTGAACATCTACATGCTCATGTCTTACGTTCCTGGTGGTGAACTCTTCACTCATCTTCGCAGGGCCCAGAAGTTTACCCCCGATGTCACACGGTTCTATCTGGCCAACATCATTCTTGCCCTGAAATACCTGCATTCCTTCAACATCATATACCGTGATCTCAAACCCGAAAACCTCCTCCTGGATTCGCGTGGCTATCTTCGCTTGACTGACTTTGGGTTCGCCAAAATAGTTGACGATCGCACATGGACCTTGTGCGGCACACCAGAATACTTGGCCCCGGAAATCATTCAATCTGAGGGCCATGGGAAGGCTGCGGACTGGTGGGCGTGCGGAATTCTGTGTTACGAAATGCTTGTTGGTTACCCTCCATTCTTCCATGAAACCGCATACGGCATCTATGAGAAGATCCTGAGAGGAGAGACTTACTGGCCACACACCATGGACCGGCTTTCCAAAGAGCTCATCAAGGCATTTCTACACCCAGATCGTACCAAGCGCCTCGGGAACATGATCGGCGGTCCGCAGGATGTCCTCGATCATCCGTGGTTCCGTGGTGTGGACTGGGATGCACTAGAACGCTGCGAAATCAAGGTGATTTTTCCCAATACTATAATTGACTGATGGCCAACATTCGCTACCAGGCACCAATCATCCCCCATACAACTTCACTTGACGATACCCGACACTTCCTTCATCTTCCCCCCCCATCCCTGAACGATATGCCCGGGCTTGTCGCCGAGGAAGGCCCCCCCCCTATTCATCAAAGATTCGAACCAACTACATATCAGTTCCTTGAATTCTAATTGCAACCATCATCGCTTGCGAGGGTTGATTTATAGCATATCTCGCTTGTTTCTGCGTCTATGTCGTTATCCGATCCGCCTTTTGTTAACTAATCGGACTTGCATACCCCCCTCCGACGCGCCTATATTGTTTTTATCCTCTTTCATGTAGCTTTGATCTGCAGTATGCTGTATCCTTTATATCGTGGCTCGGATTCAGGATCATTCTCTCTGCGATGTAGAATCTGATAGCCTTTGCGTATCAATATTAGTTGTAATCACGATTGTTCCACTTGTTTGCCCGCTTGGGCAGGCCATTAATTTGCCTTTGTTGAATCTCAGGACTTTTGCACAACAAAGCTAAACAAACGCTCCCCAGTACCTCCCGAAAAGGCAACCGGTACAGAATTTCTGCGATCACATATGGGTCGTAGGCGAAAGAATCGGACGCATATCAAGGGCGCAGGTGCGAATTTGCAGACTCAAGAGGACGTCCCAAAGTCCTTCATCATCAAGCATGGCGAGGTCGGTTCTTCTCTAACTCAACTCGTCCGTGACCTGCGAAAAGTCATGGAGCCAAATACGGCTACCCGACTCAGGGTTCGTGTTGCCTTTCGCCGTCTTTTATATTATGCCATGGTCGGTGTTCGACTTTTTCAGGAACGCAAACGCAACAAACTAAAAGATTTCCTAACAATGGCCCCTGCTCTGAAAGTATCTCATCTGATGGCAATCACGCTGACTGACATCGCGCCGTCGCTTCGCATTGCTCGCTTACCATCTGGACCGACGTTTAGCTTTCGAATCGAGCGATACAGCTTGAAGAAAGACCTGCTGAGAGCGACCCGCTCGTCGCGAAGTCAGGGCTTGGAATATCTGACTGCACCGCTGGTTCGTTACAACGGTTCATTCGCTGTATTTCCTTTATTTCCTTATCTCTCGTAGCTTGTACTCGCTTCTTTTCCTCCGCCCTCTCCGAACACCCCCCCACATCTACCCCTCCTCATGAAGGCATTCCAGTCCCTGTTCCCCCCGCTTGCACCAAACTCGATGTCCCTCTCTGGAGCCCGTCGCATCGTCCTCGTCGCCTACAACGCAGAACGAGGCACCATCGACTTTCGTCATTATCTGATCACCGTCAAACCCTGCGGGGTTTCCAAACGCGTTCGGCGAATCCTTGAAGGGAGCAAAAAGTCCGCGGGCACGCCCACGACTGGCGTGCTCGACCTCGGAAATGAAAAGGACGTCGCGGATTTCTTGCTGAGGAAACGGGGCGAGCCGGGACCCGCCAGCGAGGGAGGATACGAGTCGGCTGTGTCCTCTGCGTCGAGCGCTGCAGGAGACGATGCGGACGCGGTCTCGTTGGCGGACGATTACGTGGGGAGAAACAACAAGAAGGGGCAAAAGAAGGCGGTGAGGCTGGACGAAGTTGGGCCTAGGTTGGAGCTTAAACTTGTCAAAATAACGGAGGGCATCCCCGGGAAGGAGGGTGCAGTTATGTACCACGAATTCGGTCAGTGGGGTGTCTTTTGAGGCTCGTTGAACCGGTTTCTGACGACGTTGATAGTTAAAAGGTCGAAAGCACAGGTCGCCGCGCTTAAGGCGTCACATATAGCCAAGGAAAAGTTGCGGAAGCAACGAAGGGAGGAACAGGAAGAAAATGTGCGGCGGAAAAAGGAAGCAAAACTAAAGGGGCCAAAAGTCGTGTCAAAAGATGCCACTGACGGTCAATCGGATGACAGTGGAGATGAGGAAGAATACGAAGAGGAAGATGGGTGGGACGAAGAGGAAGAGATCAGCGACGTGGACGATGACGGTTCTACTGATTCTGAGCAGGAGAGCGACGGGGAGCCTGTGCAGCCACCACGGAAGAGGACCAAATTTTCGGTGAAGCGGTGATGGATTGATCGCAGTGATTTGTTACCATGTACTCACTAAGCAGGAGTTGACGGTGATACTTAGGATGGAGGAGCAATACCACTTTCCTGAGTGGTAGGACCAAAAAGGCCACCGAACGCGCTTTCCAACCTCATTTTTACCCCTTCCCAATCATCCAAGGCAGGTCGTACATCGAGATAAAAGGAGACACCTGAAGAGCCAGTGGTACGGCCGGTGTAAAAGTCGATAACATAGCGGATCTTGGTGCCGCAACGGTCGACGACCCAATCATGGCGATCAAAGGGTGGTGAATAGCTGAGGCACACGCAAATCCCTTAAGTGCTCTGCCACGGACATGAAAAGATGCCTACCCGACGAACGTCATCAGCCTCGCTTTGGGGCTCAAGTCGTTTGGTCTCCCTTTGAAGTTGACGAGCTTCACACCACCACACTTGTCTCCGCCTCTGCCAGCTTCCCATTTCAGGACCTCGGCCCAAGCACGCTCGTTGACAGCGTTGTGGATAGGCACGATGGTCTTCATGTCTGAAGCTTGGGGGTTGTGGTTCTTGCGCGCCATGGCTGCGAAGAACTGGGCCTCGGAAGGGTACACCCAATGAGCATCAGATGTTTGCGGTATCGACGAGACCTCGCGGTCTATGGAGAGCGAGGACTGGTTCGACTGCGATGGGCTCTTGCTCGAGAATAGAGATGACCAGGTAGACCGCGTGCCTTGTCCAACGGGACAGTTATCTGCTGAATGTTGATTATGGTCTACGGGACATTTGTCGGTCATTGCGGCTGGCAGAGGCGTGAGGATTATGTCGGATCGAAAAGTTAGCCGGTGGTCTTATTCCCAGCTCATGATCATGATGTGGTGCGAGCGTCGCATGTATAAATATTTCCCTCCGTTTCAACTGTCTGTCCAATGCCGTCCTCAGAGCCCATCTTCTCCACCCCCTTGACCAGGTTGTTCAAGATCAACCATCCCGTCCTGCTGGCAGGCATGTCGATTGGGTCGTTCTCGCTATACCATAGCTCTTGATCATTGACCAACGTGACAGGAATGAACGTTGCTGCTGGCCCCAAATTAGCAGCAACCGTAACCAACTCCGGAGGCATCGGCGTCATTGGGGGCGTTCGTCAAAGTCCAAAGGTGCTCCAGCGATCCATTGACGAATTAAAGTCGTACCTCGAAGACAAGAATGCGCCCTTCGGCGTCGACCTACTTTTGCCCCAGGTGGGCGGAAGCGCAAGGAAAACCAACGCATGTCCACGTTTATAGCATCATCTAGACATGACTCACTTGGCCTGTTTTCGCAGTATGACTACACCAACGGTCAGCTCGACGAGCTCCTTGATGTCATCATCAACAGCAAGGCAGCCTTGTTCGTAAGCGCGGTTGGAGTACCCCCCAAAGCTGCTGTAGATAAACTGCATGCAGCCGGCATACCCGTCATGAAGCAAGTCTCTTCTTTTGACTCAGCACCCGGTACTGATCATTCTGCCAACATAGCATGGTTGGACACCCAAAGGTGCGCTAGTAATACATCACCTTGCACATTTCTCATGCTCTCAGCAGCATGTGAGTAAGGCCCTCGCCCAAGGTTTGTCTGCCCATTCATTGCCCGCAACATTGAGATTGATGCCTCTTTTCTCAGGCGTCGACATCATTTGTGCGCAAGGTGGCGAAGGCGGCGGTCATACTGGAGATATCCCATTTTCCATTCTCATCCCCGCTGTGGTTGATTTATGCAAGAATGGCAGGAGTCCTTTGACAGGCGGGCCTGTCATTGTTGTCGCTGCTGGAGGCATTGCAGATGGTCGTGGCCTTGCGGCAGCTCTTTCGTGAGTCTCTCTTGTATCACCCACGGCATAGTTTGTCCTAAACTAAAATTGTCGAGGTACGGAGCAGACGGTGTATGGGTTGGAACACGTTTTGTTGCCAGCGAGGAGGCTGGAGCTCCCCCCAAGCACAAAGAACTTCTGCTCGCAGCCGGATATGATGATACCACTCGAACTCTTATATACTCTGGCCGACCGATGAGCGTCCTAAAGACACCCTATGTCGCTGCATGGGAATCTCAGCGGCAACAAGAGATAGCAGCGCTCGTGTCACAAGGGAGGATACCTCACGAAGTTGAGTTGGAGAAGCACCCAGATGAATCGCTTGGGGGACGAATGTGTAAGACGGTGATGTACTCTTTCACCTTGCTCGTCTGATTGTATTTTCGTTAGGGTTGATGGGTAAAGTCGCCGGATCCATCAACGTAGGTTTTGTGCCGTCCGTCTATCCCCTAGGCTCATGCTAACACAAAATCTGTCACGTCACAGGATATCAAACCTGCAAAGTTGATGTGCGATGATTACTTCGAGCGTTGCATTCCCGAATACTGATGACAAGGCCCGTAGTGTTGACGAGATGCTTTTGCAAGCAGCCTCAAGTTTGAAAGTCGCATCAAATCTGATCCTCCCGAAAGCCAGACTATGAATGTCCGTCCAGTCCCATGTATGCACTGCATTAATATATAATTCCAATTGCGAAACAAGACTTGGAGAGTGAATGCGAGACAGCGAGCCTCTGGGAAGCCTAATGCCGCCAAGGCTCGTGGTGTCGGCGTGTGACCCTCGCCTTATTGCTTGTGACCTCCGATTGACCTCTATATGTATTGACTCGTGGAACACGCGATGGCGACGTCAATTGTCCTGCTTGAACTTGTCTTGATCGTTGTAGTCACAGCGCTTGTTGCAGTCGCACTCGCTGGTGATTCAAAGTGGCGGCTCAAGGGACAGGTGTCTGGGAAGCATAGACTCCCAGACTACTCGAAGCTCACGGGATTCCCTGCTCCCAAGTCAATCTATCATTTCGACATTGACAGCGCAAAGCCCCGTCCGTACAGACCTTTCCGATGGGGGTATCATCAGACCATGTGTAAGTCATTCAGTCGATGCGATACACTCTACCAGGGGCCTGAAATTGAGCGTCCTCGAAGCCCTCAAGAAGCTCGAGCCCGACTGGTGGATCGAGCTCGAGTCTACCTATCGCAAGCGCATCTGTCAACGCAAGAAACTCTACGCAGAGCACGGCAAACTAGTGATCGACGAACTTCCCGGGAGTCGGGACGCGTCGAGGGAGTGCATGGAGATGGTCATCCAATACGTGTGCCAAAGATACCCGGACCAGTTCCACTATGACAGCTGGACGGGTGTGTTCTCCAACAAGATTCTTGGCATCGAGGTCGACATCAACACCGTCCATCCACTCATGTTTCTCCTCGAGCACGTTCCAGAAGACTTTTTCATCACGCAGGAGGATCCCGAGACGGGTCTATACGTTTTGCGAGCTGCGGTGTCATGCTCGGCCGTTGGCTGGAATATCAGCCAGAAGCTGGGAAGACCGTTGCACCAGATACACGGCCCTGTCCCTGATTACAAGGAAAAGATGGCTTTTTCTATGGACAGGTGACTCATCAGTCCCATCACTCAGATCCGATCTCTCACCTCTCACGCCGGTCTGGCATAGGTATTTCTCAAAGATGCCCTGCGACAGACCCATTCAGCGTGGTTCTTGGAGTTTCGAGGTCGGAGAACCTCTCTTCGCCCAGACGGACGAAGCACAATGGGAACTTCGTCGGCGGCAAGATCCTGACCTTTCGCTCTCAAACGTATACTTGCGTGTTGACTGGCAGACGTTGCGCCGCATGCCCAAGTCCCGCGCCATCGTTTTCAACTTTAAAGCCCTGTTCACGCCCATCAGAGATTTCCGACGAGAGCCTTTTATCCCTAAGCTTGTCCTCAAGGTACTGCTAGAAGGAAAGAAGTCAATCTTGGAATACAAGGGCATATGGCATACAGAGCACAAGCTGATACCTGCCCTCAGGGAGTGGGCGAAAGAGCAAGAGGAAGCAGGTCTGGTTCCAAAGGACTGGGAAGTGAGGACGCTGGACGAAGATCCATTTTATCCGGGATGGAAGGACCACCACCCGATGCATGCGTAAGACACACGGACATGTTTCTGCTAGCTCAATCTTCTCCCATCAATTCAGCGAGTTCGCGTTCTTCTTCCTCCGTTAATTCGTTTGCTGGTGCATTCCCGGCGGGTTCCGGAACAGGGGCGATGACGACTGGCTCTATCCTGCCAGTAGGATTCTCGGGCGTGGAAGTGGCGAGCTCTGATAAAGTTCAATGCAACGGAGTCGTCCATCACAAGGATCCTACCTACCACTGAAGCGCCACTTTCGTATGGTCCCATCTAGACTGGTGGAGACGATCCACGGCTCGATTCTGGTCTGTCCAGCTGCATTTTTCCTCGTCCGAATCCAGAGCCTGACGGCCAGTACGTCATGCCAATGAACGTCAATCTCTCCGAGAATTTCAGGTTCGGATATGGTGGAAATGTCATATAAACGAATCACGTCTCCGTAAGCAGTGACAACGTAGGGCTCTGCAAGGGGTGTAAGGGATAGTGGGAGGACAGCACGAACCGGGAGTGGGTGATTGAGTGGAGGAATTGGCCTAGTCAGGGTAGGGTCAGGAGGATAGGAGGTAATTTGGACCGTCTCGTCGGAAGACGCTGATGGGAAGGTAGTTCAGAGAAATGGAATGGGACGACCCGCACTAAGCTCACCCGTCCAGATCTGGCCAGCTCCATAGAGGATCTCAGTGACCCTCGTTCTGTGGAAGTCCAATGTATCTTGCAGGTCGCTTCGCCATCGTGGGTTAGGTCCAGATTCTCTTTCGAGCTTCCATACCTTGACGACGCCTATCGTGTCGGCAGTCATCAATGTAACTGATGTCCCTGAATGACCGGCGCCGGTTAAACATTCGACAGGACGAGTATGTGCTGAGATGGATCCGGCAGATGTCAGTTTTCCTTCCGAGACATCAATAAGGTTCCTGTGTGCTTGTCAAGACAAAAATCCAGCAGTGAATGTATGCCTACCAAAATCGGACAATTTTATCTGAACTGGTTGACACGAGGAGTCGAGCGTTCGAGAATACAAACAAGCATTTCACGAAATCATCATGGGCTGCTGTTGAACATATTGACGCTTTTGTCTGCAACAATCAGCATGATACCCTAGCGGCGGGAGCAACAAGATTCACGGACATTGGTGTTCCATACTTTGATTGACTGTGAATTGGTTCAGTGCCAACACGATAGGCGGGGCGAACGTTCTGCTTGCCTTGTCCCAGGACCCTGTGATGAGTACCTGACCAGCAGTGGCGAGATCACTCTTGAAGAAGGCCAGGCAAGTGACAGGCGCAGTATGACCTTTGTAAACTTGCAAGGTATTACCTGACTGATATTGGGATTTGGCGAACGTTCAGCGGGAGACGACTTCGATTCCTTGCCTCTAGGTCAATCTTCTTGGCAACATGCGTGTTTTCGGCTATCCAGGCCGCATTGCCTTCGATGTGTATGTCCAGGGCTATGCCAGTCAGTTGGATCGGATGGCCAAGAGTCCTTGTTCTCTCTGACTTTTGTCGGCGAGCCTTGGACATCCTTTAGGGCAAACCATGGATCCATGTATTAGTGTGACAAACAGCTTACCTCGTTGATCTTGAGCTCTGCTTCAGACCGAAGAAGGATCGCGTCCATGACTTACTTGTGCCGTGGTCGTGCCAAACGAACAAGTGTGCTGAGTTGGATTCGTGTCCAAAGTGACTCCTAGAGTTCTCGTCGTCTAATCTAATCCCCCTTTGACCGCGTCCATGAGCAAACGTCTCGCATCGTTCAAAGGTCCGTCGGCGCCCACGTCTACTCCTGTTCTACAGCCCATCCAACCTGTCATCCCACCCTCATCCCCGTCTCGTCTCTCCGAGTCCACGTTCCACCGGAGGCTCAGGACGTTGCTCCAAGAACTACGTTCGATAGCGCAGACATGGGACCATGTCGTCCTTATCGACGGGCTGAAAGCTGCGCATACGTTGGTCGATACAAGGACAGAGCTCGAGTGCGTATGGGCCGTCCTATTCCAAACCAGTAGCCTCAAGCTTTTGCCTAGTAACGCGCTTTCTCTCCTTCCTCCGAATGGCCAGCCGCGGTCCGAGGTTGTTGGACCCAAGCTCGCCGTCATGGATAAGAGTATAGCCCAACTCGACGCCACGGCTGCGAAACTCGTAAGGTCCAACGTCTCCATGTGCTGGAGGTATTGTCATGTAATATTTCATAGCAAAAGTTGTTGCGCCGTGTGAGCACTGTGCTAGACAACTTGGAAGCGCTATACCACGAAGCTCAGAGGACAAAAGGTACCAGGTGGTGTCAGGAAGAAGCGCTTTGGGTCTCATGGCCGCTCGAGAAATTTGGTGTGATATCATTCTAGCAGGGGGTTCTTGCCATCAACTAATCCTACGCAGTCAAATCTATGGCAGACGTCGAACCGCCGTATCATCGGTCCCTCGCTCTCATGAAGGACACCATAGATAGATTGCGAAGTCATTCGGTCACGTTCGAGGCGTCTAGAGACGCTATCTCTCAGTGGGTCGAGCAGCCGTATCTCGCTGAAGATGGGTGGGATGCTAAATGGGAGGATCTCTGTGCGGTCGAGATAGAAAGATGGGATGCAAGATAACACAACGCAGGGACATAATACAACAGAATCCTTACACATCTTCTTCGTCTGATATTTGGATTTCATCCGCATTTCCTTGTTGAGTTGGTTGTGCCTCTGTTCCTTCCGGTGTAATAAGCGCTGTCTTCGCAGCAACGAAAGCTGGCCCCTTGGTCGCATTAGCTTGCTGTTCAGCGGCGACCATGGCATCCGTTGGTAGAGCGGCGAGCTCTACGGACGCTCCATTTTTCTTGGCCGATAAGGTCTGCGCCGCGAGATAAGATGCTTCTGTGTTGAACTGAGCCTGAACACTCCGTTTGATGCGTAGCATCTCTCGGAACGTGTCCTCAGAGCCGGTTTCGATTTCGAAGGTATTCCACTCTGTCCAGAATTTGGGGTTTACCCGCGGATCGCAGAATTGTGAGGCGTGAGCGTAGATGGCACGAGCGCGGTCGATTTCCCCGAGCTTGCGTTCGAGAGCAGCGAACTGCAGGCACATTTCTGCGGTTTGCTTGTCTGGTAGAACCTCCAGTGCCCGTTCGTATATGGGTCGCGTGGCTGGTAGGCCATAGTTCGCCGTAGCCTTGGCAATGTATATAGCGTACATCTATCGTCGTTTAGCGTCCAAGATAGTTCACCCTGATAGGACACGCATACCTCGAACTTGTCATCATCAGCAACTACTTGCGTAGCTCGCTCGTAGATGGACATAGCGCGCTTTGCTAAGCCATATTCTTCCTCGAGTTTTCCGTACATGAGGAACAATGGTTTACAGGCCTTTGGTGGACATTTCTCGAGTGCTTGGTCAAATAGGTCTCGCGCTCGCTCCAGCTTTGATCCCCCCTGACAAAAGGTTAGAGTTTGTTTGAAAAGTTACAGGATCAACGCACATATCGTTTCACGAATTTGGACAAATAGATATTCCAAATCTCGAACGAGATGGGGAACGTGAAAAGCTCCGTCCCGCGCTCGTATATCTGCCGGTCAAAGGTCATTGCAGTGCGAGGTATCATGGATAACGACTCACTCTGAAGCTGTCTTCCCAATACTGGTTCTCCTCTAGGAACGCGGCGTAGTTGACTATGATCTGTGCATTAGCAATCTTGAGCTCCATAATCTTCTCGTAAACCGCTTTGGTTGATTCGACAGTGCCTATTGATTCCTCCAAATCAACATAGAACGACCAAAGTTTCAACGACTTGAATAGTCGCGTTTGGACAGGGAGTGACTAAGAGGGCCAGTCAGTACTTTGGACGGGGAAGTGAAGGTTCACATACGTGATCGTGGTAGTTGATTTTTGTGTTCCTCGGGATGGCGGCTGCTCGTTGCATCACGCGAATAGCCTCATCGTAGTTTCTACGTGTTGTTAGCATAATCAGGCATCATAGTCGACAAAGATCTTACTCAAGGCGAAGCTCCATCTCGGACCATTCGCACCAGATTTCAGCAAGGTCTTCGACGTTTCTGAAGTTGACGTTTGTTGCCTTCTCGAGGATTTTGCGAGCGCTATCCAGATCAGGTTCTGCTGAACCAGAAACACCTCCCTCTTCGTAAAACTTGGCGAAATTGATATAGAGGCGGTGGAAGTTAGCGGTAGCTTTACGAGGTTGAATGATTTCGAGCGCTTTCGTGTAAGTTTCAGCTACCTAGTAATTCGTTAGCGTTTACGAATTCAAGAGTACATTGACTGCTTCGTACCTGCTCGTCATTTTCACCCCATAATGCCACTCTTTTTTCCCACTCCTGTACGTCGTTCGGATTTCGCCTCAACAGGACATCGTTGAGAAGGAACGGTCTCCGATCCATCAGTGCTTCGAATTCCTTCATTTTAATATCCAGTTCGCGTTCGGTCTCCCTGGCGTCCTCCTCGTCCTCGTCTTCATCAGGTTCCTCCAGGCTCGTCATCATCGCGCTAAGAAGGGACTCGGTAAACTGTACATACGCGTCAAAGATCTGGGTGAAGTC
>JBBPLW010000014.1:73182-107079 GCA_038089995.1 Tylopilus balloui | reverse complement strand
CTAGTTCGCGTTCGGTCTCCCTGGCGTCCTCCTCGTCCTCGTCTTCATCAGGTTCCTCCAGGCTCGTCATCATCGCGCTAAGAAGGGACTCGGTAAACTGTACATACGCGTCAAAGATCTGGGTGAAGTCCCTGACGGTAAGAACAGATGTGATACCCGTCTCAAACGTGCTGTTTGCACGGTCGAATTCGCCACGCTTGACCCAATACGTCGCGAGCCCACACCACAGACGGCCAGCTTGGTCCTTATAGACTGCGAGTCCGTCCTTGTGGACTATGCGTTCAATATTCAACTTCCGCTTGCTGAGAGGATCCTCGTCCTCATCATAGGTGGGATGTGGCTTTCCGTCCGCTGAGACCGGCACTGTTGGGCCTGTTACACGAATGAGCTGCCCATCGACTGAGGCAGGTTCTTGGGCGCGAGTGTTCTGAGCTTCGGCATCGACATCGGCTTTCGCATTTGCCTCGTTCGAACGTACGGTGTCGGGGACATCGAGACCAACCTCATCGGAGAAGCGTTCAACCACGTCGATGAAATCTCCCAGTAATTGATATGGGCTCTTGCTCTCCGGGCTGACATATTCACCCCGCGCTGCTTTCCTTGCCAGGGATAACAAAAGTTTCGCAGCTTCCAAGGGTCTCGGGGCAGAGTCGGCGGGAGAAAGAAGAATGGAGGCGTAGTGTTCGGTCAAGCTTGGGTCCACGGCAAGATAACGGCGGTATACGGAGACCGTAGTAGCACCACCTTTATCTTCAGCCCAAAGCAGATATCTGATCCAGATGCGGGAATGCAAGGAGGGTGGTAGTGTGCGTAATGCGCGATCGAACGTCCTTCGAGCATGAGTATGCGAAATGGTGGGGGGACACAACGGATGGAAAAAGAGAGAGAAATACATCAACCAGAGTCGCGGAAGCTAAATAGCGCGTCAGCACTGTTGAATGGACGGGTCGGGAGAAACGAACGCACCTTGGGCAACCACATCAGGGCGCGTTCATACACTGCAATAAGAGACTTCCATTCCTCCCATCCAACCACACCATCGAGCCCACCTTCCCACTCTTCCATGCTCTCGCGCTCCTCCTCCAGTGCATCCTTCATTTCAGGGAACTTTTTCCTCCCACCTGCTTGTTTCTTCTGTACCAGTTTTCCAAGGACGTACGACATCCTCATCTGCAGATATGATTTCCATAGCTTGAAGGACTCCGGGAACTGAACGAGCGCAGCCTCGTAAATGTAGGTTAGACATTGCAAGGACTGTCTTGCAAGCGGAGTCGAGAGTGGTCCAAGTAGTTGGGCGCCCTCGTCGAGCGTGGCGTTTGCGCGTCGTTCTTCCTTGAGCAGTGCGTTGGACGCGTCCCTGGTGTTTTGTATGGCCGTCCACCATGCCCGGAAGGATGATGGGTTTCGGAGCAGGTCTTCTTCGCGGCGGACGTCCTGGGCGGTGAGCAGGTGTGGGTGGGTCGTTGGCGTCGGGATTGGCAGCGTCAATGGAAAGTAGGCGGAGAGGCTCTCCAGCTTCGACTTTTCAGCGATGGAAGGCATTTTGGAGTTCGTCCGACGTCGCACAGGTTCAAGGGATTTTTATTTGTAGATTTTTTTCGGGATAAGTGGCTTATCCACCTACTCAGACTTTGAATGGACCATGGTAAGGCTACGAGCTGGTTTTCTGCACCGTTGCCAACGCGTCCGTCGTGCAGCACAACGTGAAGCGAGTTCAGCGCTCCAAAGAAGAGATACGGGCGAGGAACGAACACGAGAAATCACAGATCGCCGAGTATCTCGCATTGACCAGCACCGTACTCTCTCGCGTACGTTTCCATCGCTACCCTTGGCGTATCTCCTTCTTGTCTCAGTCAGTACCAGAAAAAAGCATGCGACTGGAGTCATGAAGCGTTTGATCAGACTGAGCGCTTGCTCGAGTTGAACCCAGAATTCTACACCGTCTGGAACTATCGTCGCAACATCATGCTCAACGGAATGTTCCCTCAGAGGTCAGTAGCTTTCGCTTACATCTCTCGCCAGTATCTCATTCGATTCTCAGTTCCCCCGAAGATATCAATGATCTACTGTCTAATGAGCTGTCGATGACGATGGAAGCATTGCGAGAACATCCCAAGATATACTGGATATGGAATCATCGTCGATGGTGCCTGGAGAATTTCCCGGATGGACCGGTGGTTGACGGTAAGCCATCCCTGCAATGGCGCAAGGCAAACTGGCAGAAAGAGTTGGCCGTCGTCGAGAAAATGCTCGATGCAGACGCACGAAATTGTACGTTCGTACACGTTTCGTTCCTTGCATGCCTCAACGTTTAAAGTTCTTGCCTGGAACTACCGGAGATATATCTTGGCCAGTATGCCAGAACGGAGACCCTTGGCGACCGAGTTGGCATACACCACGCGGAAAATCAGCGCGAGTTTCTCTAATTTCAGCGCATGGCATCAGCGTTCCAAGGTTTACTCCGCATTATGGAACAACGGTGAATTAGATCCTCTTAAATCTCGAGAAGAAGGTATGGACCTGGTCTGCCTTCGTTCCCCGAGTCTGACACACCAAACAAGAGTTTGATCTCGTACACAATGCACTTTTCACTGATCCTGATGATCAAAGTGCGTGGATCTATCATAGGTGGTTAATAGGTTCGGGTGTGTATGTGCTTTCGCGCTCTGCTACGCATCTACAACGAATCTATAGGGGAGAATGAGGAGCAACTTCGCCAGGAGATTGCTATCGTTGAAGAATTGTTGGCCGAACAGCCAGATAGCAAGTGTAAGTCCGTGTCTCGGCCTTTTGTTAGTGTCACTGAAACATACCCAGGGTGCATGGACTCTTTGGTGTGCTACAATCAACTATTGCTAAAGAAATACTGCCCGGACTCTGAGGACCTTGTGCAGAAGTGCCTTGACTTTCTCGAGCAGTTGGAGTGGATAGACAGTCCGCGGAAACTAAGATACCGAGAAATAGGTGTGTGCTCACAGGTTGCACTGGAGTGGAAGTTTATACCGACTGGACGAACAGCTCAACAAGTCAGAGACCATTGAATTTTCCAATCGTGTAGAACAGTATAGCACTGAATATTTGTTTTCTTTTTCTTTGCGGTAAAATACGCTGGTCTGACAAGCTGAGATCTTGAATCGCTGGGCTTAATGGGGCTCGGAGGTCAGCAACGTAATCCGTTTAGCTTCAATCAGAAAGATCTACGCGATGCCAGCCTGAGCCGCAGTCGTTTCCACTGCATGCTCGTCGACGAGAATAGCGGTGGCCCGGGAACAAAACTCAAGCATAGTGCTCGACGAGGAGGTACGTACGTCGAGGAATGAACTTGTTCGATGTGCGAATGGTTCGACCAGCTGGCTGGTACTCGTCCCCGGCACGACGGGGCCCGGTTTATGCTTCCGCCTGGCAGTACCCACAGGTTAGATTCGTCCGTGCACGCCGACCTTGCATACAAGACCTAGAGTGACCAAAGTTGATTGCAACACAGCGAATTATACCGACGGCTACACGTGGTGTCGACCCGCCGTTTGTGATTCAAAGAAGATGGAGCAGCAAGGCATATCGACACATCAAAAAACGAACATTCGTATCGCGCACATCACGAACGTCACGAACGAAGAAAAACACCAGAGTCGTGGGGGGGCATTCAACTTAAAGACAGTAAAAAAAGAGAAATGAACAATGTCGACTTGTTTGCATCATTTCTTGCGAGTTGGAGTCACTGTAGACACAAGGAAAAAACGAAAAAAAAGGCTTCTACACTTGCTTCCGGGCGAGAGTATCTTGAATTTCTGCGATGGTTCTGGCCGAGTCCATCAACTGAGGACCACCAGGAAGAATTGCCAGACGTTGTTTCGTGGTGTTCAGCATAGCTTTAACATTAGGGACGACCCGCGTAATGTAGGGTGAAATGAGAGGTTCCTGAAAGAGCGCACGATCAGACATTGGCACAGCTAGACGGGTCAACAGGCGACGTACGTTAATGTTCAAAACAGTCGCCGCCCTCTGCAGCCACCACAACGCAGACTTGAATGATTCATCGACAGGCGGTGTCTCTCCTACAATGCCAGCGAGCTAAGAATAGATGTATGAGACTCTGCGCAAACAATCAGGAGCGTATTACACGTACGCGGTGCAATAATGTAAGAATAACAGCCTGAGACAGTGGCCCAGGTCCATTAAGAGGCATGACGATTTCCGGGTTTGATCGTGCCAACAGCTCTCGGAGCTGCTTGGGATCTTGTGTGCCCAGTACCGCCAAGTAAGTGTCATCCCACTCTTCAGACTTGACGGGAGGAGATCGCTGAGAAGCTGCAGGTGGCGGGGGTGGGGGCAGAGCAGGATGCGAGGCTTGAGGAGCAGCAATATTTGGGGAGGAGTACCACGAGCTATGGATCGGCGCTGCCTGCGCCTGCTGCGTAAAACCACCGAGAGGCTGTGAGGTGTAAGCCGCCTGTGTGGAAGATGGTAGGTTCGGTTGACGGTGGAGAGATTGAGGTGGCATCGAAGACAGGCTGGACACCGGAGAGGTGCCACTCGGCAACCGATGATGAGGATTCGTCGCATTCATGGTGAGGAATTTGACCTGGTCAGAGAGAACCCTGACAGAGTGTTCGAGATCCCTGATCAGCGACTACGAAATGCATGAGCCACAGTCTCCGATAACAGTAAAAAGGGATGCGAACCTCCTGGCTCCGTGCCGCCTCCGTTTGCCACGTCATGGAATCCTTCTTCACATTCAGAATCTCCGTCCTCATCTCCCGCAGGATATCTTGGTGCATGGCCGAGGTCTGCTGAGAGTAGGCGGGTACAAATGTCTTTGTAACCGTGTCTTTGACATATCTCTCGATGAGAGGGTTCAAGTTCGTCGAAAGAATGCTTGCAAAGTGATTCGAAATGTCAGGTCTCAGTAACAGCTTCTCAATCTCCACGGGGAGGTTCTATTGATCGAGGTGGTCAGCCCGACCGACGCGCAACACAACCGACTTACGTTTTGTATGTACTCTGTCAGACCCCGTCCGACGTGCTCGTTAAGCGCGGACCGAACCTCACTCCGCGTGATATGTTCCAGGGCAGGAAGGACTGAGTTCTGAACCTCGGCCTTGACAGCCATTTCCACCACGCGCGTGGTGTTCCTTGTGAGTTCCGTCGAGATCAACTTCAGAATCTTTTCCTGCCGATTGATGTCTTCTGATTGCTCTTGTGCTCGAGCTTCGTCGAACCGTTGTTCTGACAGGCGGTACGTCAGGTTCCACCTTTCGACATGCCCAGAAGGACACTTACGCTGCCTGTCCATTTCCTTTGTGATCAAACGCCCAATACGCGTATGGATGTTTTCCTCGCTCTTTCTGATTTCCTTAGCGACAAGCTGAGCGACGCCAATGTCGCTGATGGAGCCTAGTTCGGCCTTTGCTCCCTTGTCCTTGTCCCTGGAGTCCTCTCTGTCTCTGAAGGCAACGTTCTTTCTGGCGCTCTTTGCCTTTGCCTCGGGCCCACGTGCCTCATCACGAGTCAACTCCGATTCAATTTCTTCGGAAGGCGGCGTTCGTAATCTACCAGGAGGGGCCACAGAAGGGACCTGCTGTGGAATTGGTGCGGATCCACTGACGATGCCAGGCGCGGTGGGTGCTTGGCGAGCTTGCTTAGCGTCCAGCGGTGAAGACGATGGAACCTGGGGTTGTGCATACGGAGGGAATTTGGCAACGGCGGTGACGAGTGCACCCTCGTACCACTCCTTACGCACAAGAACCTGATCGACACCAGTCGAGTGGACAGAAAAGGCAACGAGGGCAAGTTCACCTGGAGGCACTTTTGCAGCAACGCAGGCAGCATGGGCCTCGTCCCCAGTAGGATCGGCGTCCGCAGAGAGAATGACGAAATGGATGGTAGGCTTCGGTCCGGAGAACTCGACGACCTGCTCGAAGAAGCCACCCCGTACGAGTTCACCTGGCGAAGCCGAGACGTCAAACCCGACCTTCAACGCAATCAAACTATCTCTACGATTGTTGGCAACCCACAGCGTCTGAATTCTCGAGTCATAGTTGACATGGCCAAACATTTCAGGGTCCTCCTTGGTGCCATTGACGAATCTAAAGGTGGAAAGAACGTTCTTCGTAATGACGGAAAGTAACTGGAACACGGTGCCGTTCTTGCGGCCGATGACGATACCATCGTCGATAAAGGTCAGCGAGGATGGAAGATCGTCTCCGCGGACGCGGTGTGTCCAGAATGGACTCTTGTCATGAACGTTCCACAAGGTTAACGTCGAATCCTCGGAAATGGTCGCCAGCGCAAAGTGAGGAACGTCAAAGTCAAACGCAACCAGGCGCTACGGGAGGGCATCAGTAGATCGGAGGTGACCAGGAAGATTCCACGCCTACGGAAGGGATGGAAAAAACTTGAGAGATGCGGTCGAGACCAACTTGTGGTTGGGGTTCGCCTCTGAACGTACGCGCAGCGTCTGCCAAATCCAATAAATACATCTTTGTTTCAGAAGCAACTGCGAGGGTGTCGGCTTGTTTGGGATGCCACTTGACCGAATGCAAGGGATCAGCATCCGCGCTCGGTACGATACACAGCAAGATATGTCCACTAGACGTGAAATATGAGCCTTGGTGGTCCCGGAGGAGTGAATAGAGACACGTACGGGACATCGTCGGTGATGACTTCGGGCAATTCCCAGACGACGAAACCACCGTCGGAAGTCACGCCTGCGAGTCTGTTCCCGTAAACGGCCATATCGATGACTTGGGTTGATGGCGCAAAGACGGTGGGTAACTGGAGCAGAGTACGATCGCCACTGGAACGTGAAATGACACGGACGCGTCCCCTCGTCATGGCGTACGCGATCCAATGAGTTGCACCGATGGTCGTTCCCGGCAAGAAGACAGGGTCCTGTTTGACAAGCGCGATGGCGGTCGACTTGACCGCGTCTCTGGGTGCCTGTATTTCTTCGAGAGGTTGAGAGACATCAAACACGATTGTTTGCGGCTGGGGACTGGACGACGTTGAGATCGAGCATGTGAGGGTAAAGAGAATGCGCACCTAGGGCTCGATTGAGGCTTGCCTTTGTTGACATGCTTGGCCCGAGTGTCACTCTTCCAATTCGGGCGTGGAGTTGGAGAGCCTTCCTTGTCCCTCCTGGCAGGGGGAATGGGCTGGGGGGAATCTGCAGACCTTCCCTGGCGAGGCTGCTGCTGAAGGGGGAGTTTGGGCGGCGATGCGCGGGGAGAAGAGATGAGAGTGGGCTTTGGAGGCAGAGGAGGGGGAGGCATGGGACGGGATTGCTGTTGAGACTGTTGCGGGGCTGACGGGTTAAGTTCCACCTGGGAATACTCGTCTGGAGTGTTATATGGGTCGTACGAAGGGGAGGGAGGTTGAGCCGAAGAATAGGACGCTTGGCTGCGGGTCAGTTGTTCGATGAGGTTTTCGACCGACTTTCGTTTTGGATCGTTGAGCGATGCGAGGGACGTCGAGGTCCAAGAATCGTCGTTGGCGGAGGGGGAACTGGCTGGAGCGGGCATCTTCTTTGCGGCACCGTTGGAGACGAGGGCGTCGAAAGGGGAGATGAACTCGAACATGGACTTGCGCGGGGACGGAGGGGCCTGTTGCTGAGGCTGCGAGACGGGGATCGACTGAGGAGGGGGAGGCAGGTCCCTCGGGGGATCTTGGGGAGCATAGGCGTCTGAGGGGTGATAGGGTTCTGCTGGTGGTTGCTGGAGGGGGGCAGGGGGGGGCGGGGGGGCGGGCAGGACGGGATGTGGGTCGGAATAGGTTGATCTCGGAGCGGTACTGTCAAGAGGGTCAGTAAAGAAGGTATCGAGGTAGTCCCAGGAGGCCATGGGAGAGAGAGGAAAAGAGGTGGTGAAGGGTAGAAAAGATGGATGCCTCGTGTGGGGCACGCGTCACGATAATCCACGGGAGGACGCACCCTGCCATGAGCTGTTCGAGGAGGATCTTGCCCTGCGTTTCGCTGGTGTTCGAGGGGGACTGACCGGAGCGCTGTGAGGACGAAGCGGGTGGGGTTGGGATCTGCTGGTGTGGTTGGGGGATGGCGGTGGCCGCGGGGTAGAGGAGGGAGAGGAGGGCGCTCTGTCTGTCTGCGGCGGACGATGCGGGGATCTGCTGGTCGCTGTGTTGCATTATCGTGGGCGTCGCTGGTGCGGACAGGTTGGGGGGGGGAGGAGAGTCCATGGGAGGAGAGAAGAGAAGAGAAGAGGGACGAAGCGTGCTTGGCCTCGTTGATCACACGAGGCAACTAGCACAGCCACACTGCGCGCCCTCTCTCCCTACCACCATGCCGTCGTCCAAGGGCTGGCTTAACCTCGAGTCCGCTGGCAACCTCGTCCCAGACACGCAGTTCTTCGAGGGCGACTCTGCCTTTGGCTTTCTCGGCCTCACTCGCACCCAGCGTCTCTATGGCTTCGTCGGATGGTCTGCAGCGCACCCGTTCGCCCCTCCCGCTCCTGCTCACCTGTGCCCCTTAGCCTCCTCGTCGGCTTTGCCATCAGCCTCCTGGGCAGCATCCTTTTGTTCATAGGACAGCTCGGCAGTTTCGCAGGTGCGTCATGCACCTCCTCGTTGCGCCCCTTACCCCAACCCTTGTCAGTCCTCTACACCGTCGGCGTCGTCGTCTCTCTTGCCGGGACAGGCTTTCTCCTCGGGGTAAGCACGATCACCGCTCCTCACCTGCCCCACTCTCAACGATATCAAATTTAGTTTGCAACCCAAATCAAACTGGTAACCCCGTCTCGTTTGCCGCTCCATCCCCTCTGACCCTCCCAAGATGTTCAAACCCGTCCGAATCATCGCTACCATCATCTTTCTCGCCTCCATTGGTCTCGTCTTTGTCGGTGCATTCGTCATCCGCAACGGGGTCTGTACCCTCATCCTCGTCTTTGTCTACTCTCACGCTCGCTCCCCAACAGATCGTTTGCATCGGTAAGTCCCGCCCACCACCACTCTCCCCGTCTCACCCCTTGCCCAGTCTTCGTCATCGTCGAGTACCTCGCCTATACTTGGTACTGCCTATCTTACATCCCTTACGCTCGCTCCGCAGTCTTAAAGGTCGTAGGCCTCGGCTAAATTCTTGCAGTTCTGGACTCGTTTATGATACTGACGATCCCTGCGTCTCTTTAATCGGTACCTTCGTGCACCCTGTATTTGCTTTGAAACGAGCCCCTCGATAGATGTTTACTGCAAACGCCTAACACGCGCATCAACCATAAGCGACGCCCCAGACTCTCTTACACGTCTCACCCCCTGAACGAGTTCTTCATCTCGCGCAGTCTGTCCATGATGGCCGACTCCCCTGTAGCATTCGTGGCGTTCCTGCACAGCAAGTCAGACATCACCTAGCCAAGCATGACGCAGCTACTCACTTGACCGCCTCGCTATCCAGACGCATAAACACGTTCCATTCCTTTTCATCCCCGATCGTAGACAGCCCTGTCGTCGTCTCATTCTCTTCGACGAGTTTGGTCAGCCGTGCTATTCCAGGGTTGGTGGGATCAATCGATTTCCCAAAGGCAAGATTCCCAGCGGTGTACTCGTGGCCGTTGTACACCACCGTCTCGTCGGGCAGTGTTCCCAAATACGAGAGCGCAGCATGCATCTGTTTGCCATCGCCCTCAAAGAAGCGGCCACATCCCCCTCGTGTGTGTGTTAGGCTGTACACAGCGCGGAGAACATCGGTTTACCTTGGAAGAGGGTATCGCCCGTGAAGACGCCACCGGCCTGAGACTTGTCGGACGAGTCAGTGACATGGTAGCAGATCGAGTCCTGTGTATGGCACGGCGTTGCCAGACATCTGTTGGATGATCAACGCTATCAGCACTCGCATGCAGCGCAAGTGGCAGACACCATGCCTGATGTGAATGTTGTCTCCAATCACAAACTCGTCCTTGTCCTTGACGAGCTTGGACAGCGCACGCACCTGTGTGCTCCCACCGTAGATGGGTGCACCAGGGTACTTTACGGCCTAGAGAGCAAATAGGCGTCATACAGATAGCTGAGCTGTGGACATAGCACTGACAAAAGTCTATTCGCCGGTAAGGTGGTGAGATGATGGAAGATCAAACGGAGACAGACCTCGTTCCCGCCGCTATGATCGTGGTGATGGTGTGTCGTGATTGCGGCGACTATTGATACCCCTAGACGATCTGCGGCAGCCTGTACTTTTGGGACGTCGTAGGGGTCGACGGCAGCAGCCTCGTTGGAGGGCTGGTCGATGATTAAATAGGCATAGTTGTCCTGCCTGACGGGTACTGGTACGACTCGCATAGCTAGACGGAGCGATGGACGTGGCAAGGGGAAGAGCGGTCGCATGAGCCAACAAGGCGATGCCGTCTGATGGAGAAAATGTTATTTTAGCATCCCAGCGGTGATTTTGCGACGCTATCTCGAGGTAAAACCAGTCGACGCCCCGCTTCTCGCTGTCTCCCATCGCCCAGATGTCGAGGTGTGAGGACGTGAGTTCCCCCTTCTGAGACGCGAATTTGGCTGGCGTGCTGACCCTTGACCAGACTCGCCAATGTCAACGTCCAGACGAAGACCGTTCCATCTGCCGCTCCCTTGGGTTGTTGCTTTCATCTCCAACCACTGGCTTTACTACGATCAGCTCTTATAATACTACCACCCTGTCAACACCTGCGTCCTCGACCTCGCCGCCCGTGGCAGCATCTACGGCAACCAAATCATCCACCACCGTCGCAGCTGCATCCTTCACCTCGCCGTCCGTGGCAGCATCTGCAGCATCTACAGCAACCAAATCATCCACCACCATCGCAGCTGCATCCACTACCTCGCCGCCCGTTGCGGAATCTGGATCGTCCTCCACCGCTACAGCCACACATTCCGCCAACGTTGCAATCGCATCCTCGTCTAATGCAGCCACGATCGCTGGGAGCGTCATTGGAGCCGTCATATTCCTCGTATTGGTCGCCCTAGCCCTCCTCTTATACCTGCGCGCACGCAAAAAAAAGCGCACAGCACCCTCGTCCGAGTTTTTGAACTCTATTAGAGCCGGTGCTGCGCCCGTCTTTCGTCTCGAATCAGGTGCCGAGTACACACCCGCCCTTTCAGAAAAGGTCGGCGGATACACACACAGTCCCACCACTGCTTCGCTCCCGTTTCTGCACAACTCGTATTATACCAGTCCACCGACGAAATTCCGAGACGAGGTGACGGATGTCCCATCTGAGCGACCCAGCATCGACAAACCCCTCCATCCCCAGAGATATTCCTCACAACAGCAAGTGAGCGAACCGTTTATCGCGCGACACTACCCGGGTGCGAGTATCGGGAGCAGGCGAGAGTTGTGGGGGAGCGACACCGAGGTGGGTTCGAGCGAGTTTGCACGCCAGTCTCCAGCACACACGGATTCTGTCCTCCATTTCGCACCGCGCTATTCGTTGGACGACCCATCCTCGCACCATTTACATTCTTCTTATTCACCGCCGCCGTTGCAACCCTTGCGTCGTCAGCCAGATCTGGACGGTATCTAATTCCGTGTACTAGTGTAGTGCTGAACCTGTACTGTTGTATCAATGACGATTACGTAACGGACTGTGCGTCGTCCTGGGCTGTTTCATGAGGGTCGTGTCGAGACCATGTTGGATCACTGCTCCATCTCACACAAAGGTATGTACTCGAGCCATTCTCAAGACCTCGTTCGATCCTTTGATTTCAGGCGGCGTCGTACTCTGGTCGCGCTCGTTTACCCCCGAAGCTGCTCATATAACTTCCTCCGCTGCATCGCCGGTTAACTCTCTCATCCGCGAAGCACTCATCGAGGGCCGAACCGCGGATGAAAGGTACGAAAAGGACGGCTACGCAGTCAAATGGACGTTCGTCAACGACTTTGAGCTCATCTTTGTCGTACGTGCGCGTTTGACGCTCGCAGAGACGTCCTTCTTGACTCTGATCCCCTCGACGCAGGTCGCATACCAGCGCATCTTGCAGCTCACCTATGTCGAGGATCTCCTCACGGCTATGAAGGCGCTCTTTATCAGGCTTTTTGAACCATTCCTCGCGACGTTCGTCGCATCGCTGCATGCCATGGACAACGGGAAACAGGCCAAGTCTACGAGCCGGAATCCGTCTGTCCCTTGGAATTTTGCCAAGGCGTTCGAGGGATGGGAAAAGGTGTTTGACAAGCTACTCAAGGGTATCGAAGAAAAGGCCACACAGGTAACGATGATCCAACAGGGCGCTTGTACAGTTTTATTCATGTATTGTGCGCAGGAACGCAAATCGCGATTTCGCCCTGTCACGCATGTTGAACAGGACGCTCCTATCCCCCCTTTGGATGATCTTTGTACTTGTGCGTTCTCTCCTTCAACCTCTTTTCTCTCCTCATGTGCATCTATTTTCCTAGTGCCTTCCGAGTCCCCGGATGTGCCGCAGGACGAGCAACAGATAGCGAGAAATGTACAGGCACTCAAAAACAGGCTGCGTGGTCGTGGTGGTAGGCGTGGTAGTAGGGGGATATCGCGCGTCGAGTCAGGCAGCGGACGAGACATCCACCCTACGTCAGAGTGAGCCCACCAAGTCCGGTCGTCACACTGTTCTCATCCATCCATCTAGCAACGAATCTACCAAGCGAAAAACGAAAACAAAAGTAGGGCGAAAGTGGGGTGATGAGACGCCCAGCGAATTGGACATGGCGTCGCTGGATTTCAGTCTCGATAAAGCAAATTCTGGCGCCAACAGGCGCCCGACGTTCGACTTGCAGAATCTCGTCGACGAAGCCTCTCTGGGAACGAGGACCAAAGATGGGATGTATGAGGTCAAGGATTGGGACTTTGGTCCAAACGACGACGAGACCAACGACGTGATCGCACGAGCACTCGGGCAGGATGCGTCAAAACCGTCAGCAAGCTCTCTGGGTTCATTAGGTTCCCTTTTTGCGCGTCTGACGGGATCGAAGGTGCTGACCGAGGACGACTTGAAACCCGTCTTGGAAGGTATGAAACAGCATCTCATGAAGAAGAATGTCGCGAAAGAAATCGCGGACAAGGTGTGTGAGGGTGTCGGTGAGGGCCTCGTTGGAAAGAAGGTTGGCGGTTTTCAAAGTATGTGTCTTGTGGGATGTAACGGTAGTGTTACGCTGAACTCGTGTCAAGCTACGAACAATGCCGTCCGTACGGCATTATCGACTTCATTGACAAGAATCCTCACACCCAAGACCTCCACCGACCTATTGTTGTCCATCCGGACCAAGCTCACGTCCCCTCTCACATCTTCTCAGCAACGCATTCCGTATAGCATCATTTTCGTAGGCGTCAACGGCGTCGGCAAAAGTACCAACCTGTCCAAAGTGTGCTTCTGGCTCATCCAGAATGGCTTGCGCGTTTTGATTGCTGCTTGCGACACTTTCCGGCGAGTATATGCGTCGTCCTCTCTTTGCTCTCCTCTCAACTCGGCTGATTGCAGGAGTGGTGCTGTCGAGCAACTTCGAGTTCATGTGCGCAACCTGAGCATGCTTGGAGTCGACGGTGCTACCAATAGCAAAGGTCGCGTGGAGCTCTACGAGAAAGGGTACGGAAAGGACGCTGCAGGGATCGCCAAGGAAGCGATCGTACACGGTCGGTCGTCTCGATAACGAGGCCACCACTCTTGAGCTAATCCCTAGCACAGCGAAAGACAATGGTTTCGACGTGGTACTGATCGACACGGCTGGTCGTATGCAGGATAACGAGGTATGATCTTCGTTTGTCCCTCATTTCGTAGTGCTCAGTTCCGACACGCATATAGCCGCTGATGAGAGCGTTGGCCAAGGTAACTCCACTCATCTCCCGGTTGCCGTTCGGTGACACATCGGCAACCCGTAGCTCGTCGCCGTCAACAATCCTGACAAGATTATCTTCGTCGGAGAGGCCTTGGTAGGTAACGAAGCTGTCGACCAGCTGACCAAATTCGACCGCGCACTGCGCGATTTTTCGGGCGCCTCTACGGGTAAGAGCCGTGGCATTGACGGCATGCTGATTACCAAGTGGGACACCGTCGACGACAAGGTGCGGCGTAGTGCACAGGATTTGGGTCCGCCCGTTTGCTGACCTTGGCGTGTGCCCAGGTCGGTGCTGCGCTTTCCATGACGTATGTCACTGGACAGCCTATTATTTTCGTGGGCTGCGGTCAGGTTCGTGATCATCTACACCACCTGATGTGACGTGAACGCGGCTGATACATTGTTGACGGCGCAGACCTATACTGATTTGAGGCAACTGAGGGTGTCTAACGTGGTACAGGCTATTCTAAGCGACTAGGGCGGTACCGTCATCCATAATGAATTCATTTAAAGATCATGACCAGCCGTGTGCATTACCGTCGCTTCAGGCCAGGGTACCAATTGGTGTCAAAAAGAAACATGTTATGGGATGCGCATCTACGCATCCAACAATGATACTTCTATGCATAGTTGCCGAGGTAACTGCCTGGTTCAGACTTGGCAAAAACGCGCACTGCTACTTTAGGTAAAGTCACCCCCCGCACTGGAACGAGACGGATGTTCGTATGGCGACCCTTGATTGTAACCGTTGCATTCGAGTTCGAGAGCACGATGCAGAAGGAAGGGATCCAAGCGAGTACCACTTTCTTTACAAACCACTGCAGGTTACATGCCAACTTCCATCAATACCAAGTTTATTCCAACTCAAAGGTAGCGTGCTATGCGCTGGAAGTATATTCGCATCATTGCTCACCATCGAGGATTGACATCTGATCAGCAATATCAAGTTGCCGGTTGTCACCATCACGTTCGAAGGGACGAGTCAAGATAATCTGATTAGCCTGACCGGGGATAGCAGCCTAGGGACGGGCGAACATGGCCGGAGATGCGCTGCAGGCGCGGCTCGAAAAAGCAAAAAAGGGGGTCCACGTTTGAACATGGTGAGCATTAATCTCTCTTGGACGCCGTACCCCGCCTCGCCTTCGGGAATCATTTCTACTTCCCTATCTGGTTGTCTCGGAAGGCACGAGCTGCTCTCTGTGCAAGCTGACGGAGTATGGATGCGGATTGCGCCATGTCATGTCAAGTAAACCATTTAGGCGGTGTTCACAGCGATGCATTCACCGACGTGGACATAAAAACGCTCGAGACAGTACTGTGAACCTGCCCTCGTCGTTCGTCTGGCCGTGTGGTGCTCACTTACCCGTAACAGACCATGCGAGGCTGCACGGGATAACGTACAGTATGTATGAGGACGCACTAATGAGTGCGACGAGTCTCACCATGTGGGCGCTCGGACAAGGTATGTCGTATCCAACTTTGAAAGTATCGCCAAATGCTCGAGGAATTGTCGTCAGGGTTACACAACAAATTGCCCCTTGGGTGGGAGAAGACTGTTCGCACCGCCCACAGATGCTGTGCTCACGTTCTTCCAACTTGCCTCCTGGCTGTTCTTGGTAGTGTCGTCACCGGAGCACCAAGGAAATACCTCTCTACAGACGTAACTGCTTCGTGTAACATGGACCAACACCGGGCGCATGGTTCCACGTTACAGATGCCCCCTTCGGTCTCGTCTCTGGCATCAAAGTCTTATCAAGACCATCGCGGACGGCTTTCTTTTCTCCCCCAATGCTTATATCCGGAGCGTCTGGAATATCCCTAACTCTGTCATCATGATTGGCGTCCTTGTAAGCGTCACCTGTACACCGGATTTCGTCCGTAGCCTCAGTCGCTCTGGGCCCTCCGATTCACGACCTTGATCGATGAGATGCGGCGTGCGTTTGAGGACTTGATTCCCACCGGCTTCTTACGCATCCTCGACGTCGTACCCTTCAGCGTGTGCGGTACGAACGTCTTCTTGCTTGGCCGATGAACGAATGCAACGTGACACGGGCGTCAAGACGTCAAGGCGATTCATGGGAACAACTTTGGATTTTCGTGCTGCCGCGTGTGTGGGACTGTCGGAACGGCTGGAGGTGACTGACTAGAGAAAGAGAGTGAATACTCCAGTCGAGGGTACGAGACTGGAGGAAAGTGTAGAACGAGCGCGTCGTGTGGGTAGCCACACTGTTATGTGCAGTATCCTCACATGCCTACAGTGCACGCAAGTGTCTCATAGCGTCTACCAGATGGATTGCGGTAGCACTGCTTGGGCGTTCACGTCGTTTATCGCTTGAAACTTGCTCAGCATGGCGAGGAAACTGTTCAGGGGAGTAGTTGTTTCATTCATTCATTCTTTTCCTGCCATTCCCCTCTTCTTCATCAATTTCTCATTTCTATTTCTTCCGTTCTTTTTTCGCTCTTTCAATCCCTTATGGTACACATGTTGAGGAGTCCCAAACTTTATCCTACTTTCACTTATAATTGTCGTAGTACGGTTCCCACTCGGCTGGTTGTCTCATACAACTGAGGACTGATTTGAGTCTAGCGTTCGTGCCTTCGTCTGCGCCTTGACACGGACGTTCTCTCAGGCTTGCGGGCGAGTCCCGATCTCACACACCCCTTTCTCCGGCATGACAGCCTCCCGTACCATCGTGCATCGCGCGCGGACCCGAGCACACCATGACACGACGTAACGACAAAGTTCGACGTCTTGTCGTCTGTCAGTGCATCCCTCGGAATCCGCAACGGCTAGATGAGTAAACGAGGCACGGACGCTTGTGCTTCCCCCCCCCTTTTTTTCTTTTTGGCGAGGGGGGGGAAGCATCGCTTGTCGCGACCGTCGGTCCTCGCCTCGGCGGATACCTCGCGTCGCTTCGTGCGTCGGCAGGGCGGTCTGCCAGATGCGTCTATCTCGGGCGGATAGTGGACGACGCCCCCGCGTGTATGGGTCCCGCCCACGCTGGGGAGCAGCGCCCGTAGGGCACGGGCACGACGAAAAACGAGATGCCGCTCTTTCGAAGAGGATCAGGCCAGTGCAGATCGTGTTACTCGGCTTCTCGGGGACGTTGGAAAAGCGACGGATGGACGGATCGACAGGTGAGGTATCCATGAACGGGGTACGTTCGCATGGCGCGTCTTTCTTACAACTAGCTCGTCATCATGGCAAAGCTGTTAAATTCGTTCTCGACCTGCTCTGCAGTGCTAGGGCACCATGCCTACACTTACTTGCTACAACGCAATAGCCCAGTGTGGAATCGGTGAACAAGGATAGGGAAAAACGCTACCAGTCAGCATGAATGACAGAGGTTTTTGTGAATGTGTTGCCAACCACGCACACGTAAATATGGTCTCTGGTAGTATATCGGACAGTACACCCGCCTGTCAAACGATGGTCGCGGGAGAGCGGGGTTCGACTCCCCGCCAGAGAGACTAATTTTTCTTTCTGTCTGCGCAGTTTTTAACCCGAATCCACGTCAAAACCGAGGACAAGTGACACGGTAGCTCGGCATTTTCACGATATCTCGGTCTCTTCCCCGCGAGGCAAAATGACACGAAAAAAATACCAAAACACGACCACAAGACGTGAATCGACGGGGAACATTTTCAATCATGACCCTGCATGGCAAGCTAGCTCGGTCGGCTATTTTCTTCGATCCATTTCCGCACCTCCTTCTTGTTCACCATGCTCATCACCCGGAGATGTTCCTCCTGTGTGCGATCTCGATAGAGCCGCATGACCTGTCCACAGATGCTCCACACGTCATCCCACGGAGCGTCGAACAAGTCCCACCAACAGTGGGGTGGCGTACAAGGCAGCGAGATTCCCAGATGGCGCACGGCGAGGAGAATTGCAGCGCTGACGATGGTAGGCACCGCATACAGCGCATACGCGGGCGTTTGTAGTCTAGGCGACGTGCTCACATAAAGGCTCGGGAAGGCGCAGTCAAATCACGCACGCGTCGTTCAGGTAGCCCCACGCCTTGGCACACGCATCCTTGTGGTTCATGAGGCCGAGCACGCGGAGATAGTTGATGAGCGTGCCGTAGGGCAACACGACGTGCACGTTGAACCCGAGGCGTTTGAGAATTTGCATTTCGGCGACGACGATGGCGTCTTTGAGGTCGTAGAACGTGTTGCTGAAATAGGACATGGGTGCGTATTTGAACGGTTCCGCGTTCTTTCGCGCCGCGAGTGCGTGGGTGGTGCGCTGGAGAAGAAGGTCGTAGACGTTGATGAGATCCCGGATTCGGAGTGGGCATTCTTCGAGTTTGGAGGCGAGATAGAGTGCGCCCATGCCCATGTCCTGTCAGCGGAGGGGGGGGCTGCTGTGAAGATCAAAAGGCGACGACGGGAGGGAAGAGCGGTGCCTGACCCCTATGCTGAACTGCTTCATCGAGGAGGTGTACCAGAAACGTTGGTACAAGATCTGTGCAGTAGCGACGGCCACCTGCTTTCTGGGGCGAGCGGCGCGTTATGCGTGGTCGAAGTGGGTGGTCCGGACACGCACTGTTTGAGAAGGATGCCGGCCCGGTGTATGAGTTTGCAGCCGAACGCCCTGAGATCTTCCTCTAGTTCTGGCGGGATACCATCTTCGCAGGACGGCGTGCGTTCGATTTGGGCGAGCGTCGCGAGAGGGACGAGGTCGGGCGCTGCCATTCGAGGTTTGTGTCGAGGAGAGAGCGTAAAGCAGGCCAAACAAAGGAAAGCGACGGGCGTTGGCCAAATATTTAGCCCAAGTCTTGTCCGCATGTCGAATCTCCCCACCAAACCCGAGTTCTCGAGGACGGCAAACGCACGGCCCGAGCCAGGCGACGAGCGGCGTCCGAGTGGCGCCGGGCGCACATCACCAGACCGGTACTCGCATCAACGGGACGACAGGGACTGGGACAGAGATGGGCGCGACCGCGACCGCTGGAACCGCTCGCATTACGCTCCCAGTGGGCAAAGGTCGCCTTTCCCCGCACGTTTCGCGGATACTTATGTTGCCGGCCCTCGTGATACCTACCATGGAAGGGACTACCGCTATGACGACACCCGTGCCAGAGACGACCGTAGGAAAGGCTGGGATCGAGACCGAGACTGGGACAGGAGCAGGGAGCGGGGATACTATAAACGAGACGAGATCTGGACGTCCCGGGATGACTATAGTCCAGACCGTCCTGGCGTGAGTCGAAGAGGCTATGATTCCAGGGACTATGACTGGCGCGGACGGGATAACTACGGAAGGGAAAGAAACAGGGAACGAGGAAGGAGTTGGCACCGTGACGAGTGGCCCAGAGATCGCGAACACGACCGACGACATGTTTCCCCCGTCTATCGGCCTGCACCATTATCCCCGCGCCGTGGTGAGACCCGTTGTCTCTCATGCCGGTGCAAATACTCATCATGTGGTAGACTATCATCATGAATCTCGCTCTCCGCCCCGCCGAGCCCAGCCGACGTATTCATCTCGGGGAAGGCGTTCGACGTCTCCCAGAAGCATCGGAAACAGGTCTCGTAGGTCGTCACCTGTGTCTCGTGCACGCCCTGAGCCGGCGGATACCCATCCACCTCGCGATATTCCCCGGCCGCCAAAAAGCCCATCTCCTCGCAGAGCAAGTCCTAGCCCGAAGCAATATCCACGCGTGCCGAGTCCTTCGCGGTCAGATCTCGAGCGTCAGGCTGCCGAGACAGCGGATGGTCAGCAGAGAGAAGACGTATCTCCTATCAAGGTAGAAGACCAACCCGTTGAGAGTGCTCTGATTACGGATGGTCAAATGGACGCCGAGATGACTACGGAGGCGGTTATTCAAGAAAAAGATCGCTCTGGCAACCAAGAGGGGGAGCTGCACGTGAAAGCAGAGCCCAGTTCCCCGACGGAGCGCCAACAACAATCAATACCGAGTCCTGAAACTGTTGCTGAGCCATCAAAGGAGGCGGCTGTCACGCAACCATACTTGCCAATTATTCCCAGGTATGATGCGAAACCCAGGTTTAGCGCCGCATGTGAGGGCGAGGCGAGTTCGTTTCATCAGGTTGTGCTGATGGATGGCTCATGATTCCATTTCTTTTAGTACAACCGACTGGAAGCCCATCGCAGTCATGCCGCAGCAGAGTGCCGCAGGTGCTCCAAAGCAAGCCGCCGAGCATTTCATGAGCTGGAGATGGCCACGTTGGAGTTGCGTGCAGCGCAGCATCGCCGAGAACTCGCGGAATCACACCGCAAGAAAGCACACCACGGACAACTTGGAATTGACGCCGAGGGTGCGGTGAACAAATGATCGTGATCGTAATAAAGTAGTACATTAACGCGAACACGAGACGGTGTGTGTTCGAGATGATAGTAAGGCAAGCACAGAAAAATTCGAAGTTCTGAAATAGACGGATGAGTCAGATAATGGCAAGGATACATGCAAGTACCTGCATTGCGCTGAACAGCTCGGTGGGTGACACGTTGAGCTGCGGCGTGCGGTGGTAAGACGATCGCGCGACCGGCACACTGTTATGCACTGTCGGAGGTTCTCGCACGGACTGCCGCCGCGGGAGAGGGTCGCAGTGGGCGAATCACGCCGGCCGTCAAAGGTGCACTGCGCGGAAGAAGCCTATGAGTCGGTCGGGGCAACTAAGGGGAAGAGGGCGGACCGAGATGAAGGCATGCAGGCTGGTGTTTGGGTCAGACACGGGTGGCCCTATGACGTATGAGGCTGCTGCAAAGATGGCAATCCTCACGGGGGAAGCATTATCGAAGGGGCGGGGTGCATGTGGATGATGGATCGATATGATACAGGTAAGGTATGCCGTAAGTATGATGCAGATACATGTGGAGCGTGGATGCGAGCTGCCACCTGGTACCATCAGATGAGTGTGGCGACACGGAAGAGCGCAACAAGAAGGCTGTCGGGTGACGATGTGTGAGAGAAGAGCAAGAGGAGAGACCTTGATGTGAGATAGACGCGCATATAGGGAGGTTACGAGCGGCGGTTGCCAGAGCGATGGGAAAGGGGAGGGTGATCACAGGGACGGCGCTTTGACTGTGGGAGGGGGACGTCGTCCTTGTCGCGCTTGCGCTTTGAGGGACGGTGTGTGTAGGGGGGATGGGAGAGATCCTCGTCTGTGTCGGGGAGATCGAACTGGAGGAAGGTGGGTGAGTGGTATGGGAGTGGACGGGGAGCGATGAGGGGCGCGTCGCACACGACATGGAGCGTGTCCGGGGGCGGGGCGGGGGAGCAGAGGAGGGAGAGGAGGATGTCGATGGGAGAGAGGGGAGAGGACATGGCGAGGGGTGGTGATGGCCATCGTCGGGTTATAAAGGTGTGTGATCACGTAACAGGGAGGTTCACGACTCTGCGATGTCCTCCATCACGCGCCACGTGCTCAAGCTCAAGCCCTACTTCGTCCGCCGCAATTCACGCGGTGCACTCCCCGTCTATTCCGACGTTCGCAATGGCGCAACGCGATACCTCATCAGAAACGTAGACGGAAATGTCGACGTGAGCACGCCCTTCCCCTCCCCCTCCCCCTCCTCACCCCGCCGCAGTCGCTCGCACACGACCTCAGACGGTCCCTGTTCGACCCAGCATCACCACACCCACACCGCCTCGCCGTCAGGGTCCACAACCAGAGACACATCAGCCTCTCTGGCGGCCGACTCAAGAGAGACGTGATGGCATGGCTCACAGCCAAGGGTTTTTGACACCGTACCATTCGCCTATCCATCACACGTCCATAGTCTTGTTGCATACCTCGACACGTCATTGTCAATGCACTCCCACTACGTTCAGACGACCTTGATCATGAGTCAGGCCTTCAGGCCCAGGCACGCTCCCGGTGAGCTGCGCCCGAGGCGACTGCATTAAGAGACGGTGCTCGTGATCGTGCTTGACCATCGCAACCCGAAACGACTCCTAATTTGTTTTCTTGTAAATTTTTTGTCGCACGCAAGGACGTGACTCGATCTCTCCGACAGCTGGCACCGTCTTTCTTTTCATCCTACCCTCAAGGCCTTGCCATGTCTGCTCCCGTTCCTCCAACACCTTCTCCCTCCGCGAATGGTCCCCCAGCACAAGGTGGCCCTGCGCCCGCACCCACACGCGTCGCCCAGCGCGATGGCGGAAACACCAGCCTGGGCACCTTTGGAGTACGCGTACCCATCTTCACACACTACTCCGCGTTCATGTTCCGCAGGTCAAGTCCGGTCTGGCTCAGATGCTCAAGGTACGTTCTCACTGCTTTCATGCCACTTTGACGTGCCTGCCCACGAATGGCCACATCTGTTAGGGTGGCGTCATCATGGACGTCGTCAGTGCCGAACAGGTAACCTTTTATCGCTCGAAATAGACCATCGTTCGACCTGATATGCAATCATAGGCTCGCATCGCAGAAGAAGCAGGTGCCTGTGCCGTTATGGCACTGGAGCGTGTTCCCGCAGACATCAGAGCTGAAGGGGGCGTCTCACGAATGGTAACGTCACGCGACGTGCAATTTCCACGCACGCAACCGACTCCTTGCCCACAGAGCGACCCTGCGATGATCAAGGACATCATCAACGCCGTTACCATCCCCGTCATGGCAAAAGTTCGCATCGGGCACTTTGTCGAGGCACAGGTACGTCGAACACGCGTCCGATCACGTCGTGTCTCATGTCTCCCATGCCCCTCAGATACTCCAGGCGGTCGGCGTCGACTACATCGATGAATCAGAGGTCTTGACCCCTGCAGACGAAGATCACCACATCAACAAACACAACTTCAAAATTCCCTTTGTATGCGGCGCCCGCAATCTAGGCGAGGCACTACGTCGCATCTCCGAGGGCGCAGCCTTCATCAGGACAAAAGGTGAGGCAGGTACAGGCAACGTTGTCGAGGCCGTTCGTCACCAGCGCACCATGATGAGCGAGATTCGCAAGGCGAGCGTCATGAACGAAGAAGAATTATATGCCTACGCCAAGGAGATACAAGCCCCTTTCCACCTATTAAAGGAAACCGCCCGTCTGAAGCGGCTTTCGGTCGTCAACTTTGCCGCTGGTGGCATTGCAACTCCCGGTACGTACACCGCATCGATGGGCGCGTGACCCACTCAAAGGTCGCCGTAATAGCGGACGCTGCACTCATGATGCAGCTTGGCTGCGACGGAGGTGAGCCGATGCCTCACTGGTCGAAACGCGGGTTGTATTGATACGCATCCAGTCTTCGTTGGATCTGGCATTTTTCACGTGCGTCTTGCGTGTCTGTGTTCGATATGAAACTTGATTGGGTCTCATCACCCCCCAAGTCTGGAGATCCCGCCAAGAGAGCGAGGGCCATCGTCCAAGCCGTACGCTCTCCGCACTTGCACGCGCCATGATTCGCTGACTCCGAAACGCCAGGTCACGCACTACAACAACCCTAAAGTTCTCGCCGAGGTACGGAACGCAGATAGGATGGATCAACGAAAGAAACTTATACACCCTCCACAGATCTCCGAGGATCTTGGCGCACCCATGGTCGGTCTTACCATGTGAGTCCCGCTTATCACCAAAAGCAACTTCGTACAACATGTCCACTTCTCATTATTCGTATTCGTACAGCGATTCAAACATGAAAGGCGGTCGTCTCGCGGAAAGAGGATGGTAGGTAAATGGCGGCAGATATGAAGCCCTAGATCACATGTAAAACATCTTCTTCAACATATTCTTGTGCGCCCTCTGGAAGCCGCCCCTCCATTTGTCGATGTTAAAGGTGCTTCGGCCAGACGTGACCGAGGCAGAACTATCGTCGAACCTGAGCTCGGGCGGGAAATGGAAGCCCGCACGACCGCAGACGAGCTGTTCCAAAGGTCAGCATGACGCCTCTACAGACCGCGCACCGTCGATCCACGTACATCAGCATCTGCGGGTCAGAGGTGAGTACAGATCAAAGACGGGCCCGCCAAGCGGACTCACAATACACGGGAGCGGGGATGGAGACGGACCGGGTCGCCCGGGCGAAAGCGTGACACAGGGTAAACGAGAGTTCCTGCAGGCTAGAGCAAGATTCAGTCACCGCGTCCGTCAACCCCGCAAACACTTACACCTCAATGCTGCTTCCGAAATTCTCGTCGCGGATGATGATGTAGTGGGCGGGCCTGCTCGCTACGAGGGGAATCATGGATGCAGGACACCGATGAACCATACCGGGCGAAGCACTTACTTCCCAACAAACCGCCGTGAGATTGCAGGTAGAAGTCCTTGGCGATTGGGTTTCCAATGCCCTGGTCGGCAACGAATCCTGCAGGGCAGTTTCCAGACCTGTCTGCATCCCTTCTGCAAGACAGTGACGTTGATGCTAGATAAGAGTTGGACGAAAACCTACTCGTTCTGCGGGAAGAACCGAACGTGATGACTAGAAAGCATACTATCAAATAAACTGGCAAAAGTAGACATGAAACACCGACCGCTTGCCGACGACGACGAAAGTCAAAGTAGGCTTTGGCTGCGGCACATTCCGCGCCTTCCAAAGCTCGTCGATAGCGACTTGGTCATAAAGCGCTCAAGTTATGTTCTGAGAAGTGCGGCAAAAGTTACCTTTGATGTCGTTGAATTCTTTCTCCGCGACGTTGACATATTCTCCCTCGGACAGTCCGTCACGGAATAATATGATACGCTGCGGGATGACAGCCTTAGGGTATGCAAGAACGAAATCAGTGATTGCTTGCTAATGAACAGCTCAGCGATTTCTGTCAGATTTGACAATATAGAGCTTCGCTCACTTGCACCATGGGTTGCAGCTGCTCTATTGTCTCCATACGTGGCGGCTGAACGGTTGTGTACGCATGGTATTGCATTGCATTTGCGTCATAAGAAGCAACTAGGGAAGCCACAGAAGGCTGGTCATACACACCCGGCGCAGGATGACCCACATCAGCCCCTGTCTTCAATTAGCCGCTTTGCTAGATACGAGTGTGAAAGATTAAGATCTACCCATGATCATGTAGGGGCTACGGGAAAGCTTTTCCAACACCGAGGACTTAGGTACTGCATTGACACCACCCAGCTTTGCATTTATTCTTCCAGCAGGAATATCAGAAGGGTTTGCCAAGTAAGACTAATTATTACTTACTTCATTGCCACATTATTGCAGTACTGGTCATTAGCACGAGCAACCTTATCAACACGCTGAATGAAGTGGTCAAGTCCAGAGGTTATGACAAGTTTAAGAGTCAACACTCACCACACACTGAGTGACAACCTAAAATAAAATGATGTCATTTATATAATCCAATCCTCTAAAATAACTTACCCCATGCAGAACATCCCCATGCCGTTTGACTTGGGTTCGAATTTCCAGGGCAGAAGACGGAAGAATAACCAAAATCAGGTCGGGTTGAGCATCACTACCAGTAGCCCGCTGAGCAGCCTGGATTAAATCCTACACATGTGAAACTTAGGCATAGTAATGGTCTCCGATATAAAATGCTAACTTGAGATACGTTGTTTCCCGTTCCTCTGATATAGACCTGGAGAGGAGCCATTTCTTCTAAAATATCAGACATTGCAGCAAGAAAATTGAAATAGCATACCCATTCCTGTCAAGATGAGGTGATAAGAGATGAGGGCAGTGAGCATTGAATCTCACGTACCCAGCCTCTGGCAATTCTGTCGAATCATTGTCACAAATCTCTCATTTGCTTGCTTATCCCTTGGTTGGCTATAATCAACAACAGCCCAGGAGTTAATGTGTCTCGGCTGCGAGAACTGCTGATTCACAGCATTCCAAGCCCCAAACTTTGGAATCTACAACAAGATAAGGCAAAGCATTCATTCTGTTTGATGAATGTTTTACCAATGGGTTGGAATCCCTTGAGTATTTCATGGGAGGAGTCGATAAAACTTTGCCGTCAATGATAGTCGGCATTTGAGACACCTCCATCCCAGCATCTCTCACGAAGGGTGATGCGGCGTAGTCCAAGGCCTCACAGACATATCCAAAAGTTAGGGAAGTATGAATTACCAATCCAAATACTTACCGCGTCAGCACCCACAATTCCACGGTGGATGGACTCAAGTCGAGCCCTGGGTTTGTCCGAGGTGAACTCAACCATCTTCTTGGTCAATTCTTGCGGCAGCCTGCGCGTGAACCGTTGATTGGGTGCGACGATGCACAGCTCAATGGGTACAACGTTGCCTCTCCCAACCCCCACGCCAACGGCATCCGGAAACCTGAGCGTAACGTTGTATGCTTCCCTGAAATAAGCCTATTTGCAGTAACCAGTGAGCGCGAAGAAGCATGTTCAATGCCAAACGCACCTCGACTGTAGTGTTCTGCACGGGACCATCACCGTCCTTGTTCCACTCAAATTTTAGGGATCCAGCACGAGGAACGAGTCTCTCGATCTTCCTCCTGCCCTTGCGGTGCGTGAACGTAACGATTATTCCTTTGAAGAATTTCGCGAGTCTCGAAAGCTCAGGTCCTTCGTTTAAGTTGAGTGCCCGAGGGTGGTTCGACCCCAAGAAGCCAAGGGCAACTTCGGGCATAGGACCCTCTTGGTAGCTAGAACACGCGATTAGCAAAACTTTCGAATTGCGGACCGGGCTTACATGACGCCGCAAGTCGTGTCAATATTAACCAGCAGCGCCCGAAGCGTGGGACGAACGCTCCTACGCGTTCATGATAATCAACATCGGGTTCATCGTCAAATGTCAGAAACAGACTTACTGGTAGTACCCTCTGAAAACCTCAAGACCGCCTCCAAGAGCCCGGCTGCCGGCCTCTCGACAAAAGAAAGCTTTCACGTTGTTAGGATATTTACTAGGCGACGGTGAACATCGGTGGTCCGAGGGTGCGTCTGGTTCGCAAGGGGTGACTCACAGATTTGGGGCTTGACGCACGATGAGTTGCACCAAGTTCAGTGCAACAGTCGCGCGGGGAGTGAGCTGCTTGGTATGACCATCGAGGAGGTGTTGAAGATCCCTGACGTACCATAAGTGACTAACAACTTAAACCCTCGAACCTGCTTACTCGAAGGTGATTGGCGCGGCATCGACACGGCTCAACGTAACATTGAAGCCACCGCGCGATTGACCTGCGCCCTCTCTAGGTCTGCGGTCCGACATGTTGACTTCAAACTGTCGGATGCGTGATCAGTAGGCCATGCAGTCTTCAACCATCTGACCGACTCACCGTGGCCTTATTTCCAAAGGATAGGACGATCGGAGAGTACGCGATGGCATCGCTGTCGTAGATGACCTTGGGGCTGAACACGCTCGGCTGGACATGGTTCTGGAGTCTTTCGAAAACCTCGATGCGTCGACGCGATTGCTTCTTGTCTGACAGCTTACTGTCGTCGAATGCTGGAGGAAAGATGGCCGACACGCATGAACGGACATGACATATGGTTGTATGTAGGCTGGGAACACTCACATACTGCGTGCGTGACCCCCCATGGGAAGCAGCGTCAACATGATCGCGTGGTGACGGCGTGCCAGCGAAGCTCACCGTCATACTGATAGTACGATCTCTTTGGAAGACCTGTGATCTTGAACGAGTTGGTGATGACCTGAAGTCGCCTAGTACCCTGGGGAGGGCCGCCAGGATGAGACATGGGATAGATGAAGCACGATGGAGAGAAGCGGAAGAGAAGGGAGACCTAGATGATAACAAGACGAGCAGTCGGCTTTTGTATCGCCCGTCAAGATCGATGGGAACATGATGGCCAGGTTGAATCATCATGCCTAGAGCCCCATTACTATCAGATCCACCTCGCTCTCGTCATATCAGCTACCACGCTCGCACATAACGAAGACTAGAATTAAAAAGGACAAGCAGCAGATAGACGGAGGCCAGCTTCAGGTGGAAAACCAACACACGTTCAACTACAGCGTAGCAGTACTTCGCGGAGGGAAGGTAGTATGTAAACGAAAGAATATCGCTCCTATTGTACCGTATGGGTGATGCTGACGATATCCTCGATTAAGCTGATGTCAATGAAACGTAAAAAAGGTCCGCCAGTACACCACAGGTGTCCAATTCAGCAACACCCGCCAGACGGCTGCTGCTGTACAGATTGGCCAGGACTGACAGTCGAGGACTTTGCGCCTCCTGCGGGCGTCGACGTGGATCCCATTCTGAAAGGAACGCTCAGCTTCTCCGCATGTGCGCTTGGGAATTGCTTACCTATCTTTGATCTGTTTAGCCATGGTCAAGAACGCCTGCTCGACATTGGTTGCGTTCTTGGCGGAGGTCTCCAAGAAGGGGATGGTCAGTTGATCAGCAAATTCCTAGAGTAAAGTTGAGCAGGTGGGCAAGGGCATATGAATTAAAGCGATTACTTTTGCCACGCTGTACTCGACCACCTTCTTGCTCGTAAGGTCGGACTTGTTCCCCACCAACAACTTGTTGACGCCTTCCGACGCGTATCGGTCAATTTCCTGAAGCCATTGCTTGACGTTCGTGAATGTATCTGGGGGATTTAGTTGACGACTGCTGTTGAACAAAGATGGTGGCATCTTACCATTGTCCGTGACATCGTACACAACGATGATGCCGTGAGCACCCCTGTAGTAGGATGATGTGATCGTGCGGAAACGTTCCTGACCTGTTTCATAGTTGTCAGGAAGAACGTTTAGAGGATTGCTAGGGCACGTACCGGCAGTGTCCCACTGTGAAACGCGCATAGGGTAGCGTCAGTGGTGTTTGTAGGGCATCATGATGAGTTTAAGTGGGGGGCTCGTGGGTGGCTTTGTAGCGTCCGAGGGACAGCCAACGAACCCTGGGACAAAGAAGCTGAAACAATGACTCACGATCTGGAGCTTGACAGTCTTTCCTTCGAGCTCGATAGTTCGAATTTTGAAGTCTACTCCGATGGTACTGATGTAGCTCTCCGTGTATGTGTCGTCTGCAAACCGAAGAAGCAAACAGGACTGGAGGGAGGGAGATTTTGAGCGAACGATGAGGCTTGCTGTAGGGCAGAACGAACCTTTCCGACGCCAGAGTCGCCGATGAGGAGGAGCTTGAAGAGATAGTCGTATTCGCTGGTATGCATGGTGAGCGTTGAGGACGAAGGTGACTGTGAACGGTGAGGTCGGTGGTGGAGAGAAGGGCGGGATGAAGGAGCCGTGTGCCGCGTGACGCATGGCGTGACTCTGCCGAAACGCTCGCACGTCTCGCGCTCTTCCCCAGCGAAGACCGTCTCATCGACAACCGTTGGGCGCTGAGGCCTGAGATGCTGCTACAAATACACCAGACCAGTGCACCACCGTTTCGATTTCTGCCCCGTTCCTAGCAGGTATCGCAGCCCGCACGGTCGTCCTTTTGTGTCTATCCGTTGGCATAGGTTCTGGCACGTGACCACTACAGCGCTCTACGCCCACCGCGTGTTCTCCGTTTCTATTGCCATTCTCCGAGTCTAGCGTATCGATCGAGGACCATGGAACCGTCGTATCAAGCTGGTGTCCGCCGACCGGACGCGAAGAAGAAACTCGTCGTAGTGGGTGATGGTGCGCGGGATAGTTTGTTCGTCCTTCGCCACACCGTTCAATGTTGTCGTACTAAGGCGGTTGCGGAAAGACGTGTCTTCTCATCGTATACGCCGAAAACAGGTTTCCGGAGGTGCGCATACATCCACGCCTACCCTCCCTCCTCAATCTGAGAGAGCAGCTTCTGCGTAGTCCTATATACCAACCGTGTTCGAGAATTACGTGACACAGATCCAGTTCGAGGGAAAGCTGGTGGAACTCGCGCTTTGGGACACTGCAGGGCAAGAAGAATACGATCGACTACGACCGCTGAGTTACCCGGAGAGCAATGTCATTCTCATCGTCTTTTCAATCGACTTCCCAGTCAGTCTCGGAAATGTTCAAGACAAGGTTTGCATCTCAGTCCAATGCATACGGTATTTTACATTCTCTCAACCATGATTTCAAGTGGTATCCCGAGGTAGCACATTTCTGCGAAGGAACGCCCCTCATATTGGTTGGTACAAAGATCGACCTACGGCGCGACGACCAGACACGACGTATGCTCAGCGCGCAAGGGCTGGAACCCGTGTCAACAGAACAAGGCGCCAGCGTGGCAAAGGAGATCGGGGCCAAGTACGTTGAATGCTCAGCAAAGACGGGCACCGGCATTCAGGATGTGTTCAACCTCGCTCTCAAGGAAAGTATGAGAGGCCGTTGGGGAAAGATGGTGAGGCACCGGGGTTGTGTAGTTGTCTAGCTTGATGGCGTATGCTCAGCATGGACCGTCCCGCTTCGCTTCACTTAGAGTATTTGTACGCACAGATCTCTCTTGCTATTGCATCTCTATCACGTTCATATCCACGAAAACGCTATTGTTCTTTGAGATGGCAAGACTGCAGCGCGGTTGCAACCCTCCCCGAGCGATAGAACAGCCATAGGAATACAACGAGGATGACTGTCGTAGTCCCGATCTCGACAGCAAACAAGTCGCGCTTGGAAGCTACAGGAACTTGAAGCGATGCATGGTACGGTGACGCGCTTGGTACCGAGAAGAGCGTCAACGAACCGAGCATGGTCGAATCTACCACAGGCGACTCGGAGGAAAACGCAGAGGATACGCTGGCTAAGGCATCATCAGAACGTGGGGTGGTACTCTGTACGGCACACGTACCAGAGAGGGGGCAGGCCCAGAAGGACGTGGGGGAGAATACTGTGATTGACTGGACAGAAGTCTGAGCCATACCTGGAGCGCCATACCGCGCATGGACAGGAATGTCTACGGTGACTTGTTTCGTGTGAGTATCGGCAGAAATAACATTTATGAGCAGCAGAGAATGGGTGGTTTGATCGAGGGCAAACACGGGGAGCTCGAGGTTTGATTCGCCCCAGAACTCAAAAGAGAGACGACGGTCTGCGAGCTCATGTCTGTCGATGATGATGGACTGCGGGAATGTGTACAACGCAAACAAAGCGCAGACTGGATCTGGAGGGTCCAACACAAACGTTGTAGACAGAGTCGAATGAAATGCGCGTTGCGGTTGGAGGGAATGCGAGATCACTGTCGAGGACATCGAGGACGGCGTTCGTCGCACGTGTTGACTTGTTTGCGTCGCCGGTTTCAATCAATATCCATACCGGAGCGCAATGGATCACAATCGCATTCAATTCCCCCCAATCTCCGAGCCCTCCGAGAAACCCCCGAGACCACCGCTCGGGATCCTCGACGACATGCAAGGGGACGGCCTCGTCGACGATGCCTTCCTTGCAGATCGCGCAAACCCCCCGGTCATCTTCGGTGCTGGAGGTCCCATGTGCGTCCACGTACTCACCAAAATCGAACTCATCTGTAGCGCACTCACAGGCTGAAGCGGTTCGATGAATCTACTGCATCTAGCCGCAAAGGCTCTCAGGCACCAACACCTCCGCGCTCCGTAGTGGGCATCGGAAACAAAGGTATGTCATCCTGCAACCTCACGACCAGCTCATTAACAAGTACCGCAAGTCGCGAAGCCGGATTATTCTGAAGCCAAGATCGTGCTCGCCATGGTACACTACTCAACCCCTAGTTTATCTCGAGCGCTGACAGCGCTCTCCAGGTTGGATTACCCGCACGAGGAAAGTCGTACCTCAGTAATAAGCTCATGCGATACCTCAAGGTTATCATCTCCATACCTTGCATGCCTCGTTTGCTGAGTCAACCCTTAGTGGCTAGAATACGATGTCGAGGTAAAGTTGGAACACGCCGGTTATGGACTTGCTAAACATTCTCGCAAGGTTTTCAATGTTGGGCAGCTACGCCGTTCACGAGCCAGGCAAAAGGCTTTACAGTGTGTCCTGATGACCACCCAACGTATACGAGCTCATGTTATCCATTAGGAGCGGGATCAAGGAGGACCATACAGCGAAATACTTTAGTCACGACAATGTCGAGGCGACCAGGATCCGAGAAAAGTTGGCAGAGGATAGTCTAGAGATGCTCATCCAGTGGTTAAAGAAGGGCGGAAACGTAGGTATCCATGGTGAGGTTCTCTTGGATCATTTCGAACACTAGGTACTGAGCACATCGCCAAGATGCCACTAACAGCACACACAGTCGGCGGCGAGTATCTTGTATTTACCATCATTCATCGAACTGATGGCGTTCCAGGGCTAAAATTGAAGCCCGAGTTGCAAAGGAAGTGGGGATCCAAGTCATATTCATCGAATCCGTCTGCAATGATCCTGCTGTGATAGCTGCTAACGTGGCTCTCAAGGTTTCTTCAGGAGATCCAGACTACAAAGATCTGCCGAGAGAGGTTGCTGAACGTGACTTTATCAAGCGTATCAAAGAGTACGAGACCGTTTATGAGACCATCACGGAACCCCACCTCTCCTATCTTCGAATAACCGATGTTGGGAACGAGGTCACTCTCTCGCGTATCAATGGGTATTTGCAGAGTCGCATTGCATTTTATCTCATGAATCTCCACGTGAAGCCCCGGAGCATCTTCTTTTCTAGAGTAAGAAAGACCTTCCAATTCTGATGGAACGAGCTGAGAGCAGGGTGCAGCACGGGGAAAGTCAGTTCAACCTCGAGGGAAAAATCGGGGGGGACTCCCCACTATCCGAACGTGGCCTCCAATACGCTAGAGCACTCCCGGAACTCGTCCGGAAACATGTTGGGGATGCTCCATTGACTGTAAGCCTATCTTCTTTCCCCCATTGATATTCCGCGCTCATTCCACACAGGTTTGGACCTCTACTCTTCAACGTACAATTCAGACGGCACACTATCTACCCTATCCTAAGTTGACGTGGAAGTCTTTGGATGAGTTGGATGCCGGAGTCTGTGACGCAATGACATATAAAGAGATCGAGGTCGGTGAAGTAACCTTTCGGACAAAGAAAGGTCGCTGATCCTTGCTTAGCAAGCATACCCAGAGGACTTTGCGAATCGTGATGAAGACAAGTTTAATTATCGCTATAGAGGAGGAGAGTCATACCGCGACGTAGTCGTGCGGTTGGAACCTGTTATCATGGAACTCGAACGACAAGAAAATATCCTCATCTTCGGCCATCAGGCCATCTTGCGATGCTTGTGAGTTCTCATTGTAATGGTCCCATCCTTTCCCTTCAAGGCATTTATGTTATAGATATGCGTATTTTCATAATATGCCGCAAGCGGACCTCCCTTATATCAAAATTCCATTGCATACAGTCATCAAGTTGACCCCGAAAGCGTACGGTTGTGATGAGGAAAGGTATAGATCTTTACCCACCCGTTTTGCTGTGGTTGACGATGTTCTTCCAGGTATACCTTACCCATAGAGGCAGTAGATACTCATCGACCCAAGCCGAGTGCTTCTCGTTCGGATGGGCCTGTGGAACCCGCCGCACGGGAGTATTATGGAAAGTATGTATAGTGGTCTCACGTAGATACGTCGATTCCCTATGCCCCCTGCAACAGTTGGTTGCATCTTCAGTTAAAACAAGACTACTACTTAACGGTTCACACAATGGGCTTAGCTCAGAACTTCTGCATCTGGCCTTCGGTTCCGGCCCGGCCGGACCGGACAAGAGTACAGTGGGGCGAGTCGTTCGTACGCAGTGAATGTCCATGATCCATGTCCACAATTTTCTGGCCGCGTGATGTCCGTTTTGATGGTTACTTCTACGGTTGGGTCAAACATCACACCGTGTGTGTCGCTGGTCTCCTCAACGCAAATTCGGTGAGCCCAATCATGCAGACCTCCTCGCTCTGCTCACGCCAGCCAGCGAGCCGACGCCGACGCAATTCTAGCGAACACACTCCAGTCGAACGATCTCCGAGCACTTCTTCATTCGTGCGGAACTCCTACCGTCCTCGGGCTTGCCTCTTTCTTGTCATCCCGTTCATTGGTTGTCCCGAATATCGAGGATCACGATGCGTCACTGTACCTTCCATTCTGTATCCCATACTTGACAAACATTGACATAGTATTCAGAGTGCAGCCATTCCATTTCATCTACTACCACCGTCATGCCAAAAGTTCTATGAGGTTCTATGCTGCCGAAGTCGACGCACCGGGTCTCCCTCCACTCCCCAGCGAAGTGAAGACACCAGTGGAAGTGTCACTTGCCCTTGACTTTACGCGGAGGAGGGATATCAAGCTCAACGTACCCGATTATCAACTCATAGTTGATCTGGTGAGCAGCGTCC